>ML119755.1:20864-158339 GCA_003788565.2 Ascobolus immersus RN42
GGGCTGCTCAAGTAGGAGGGTTTTAGGAGGGTAGAGGGATGGATGTTGTGGTTCTGACGTTGAAATGGAGTTGCAGTTCCCTTGTTGTGTCGAGTATAGCATTGTTATGGTGGTTAGAGGTTGGTTAAGTGTCCGGGCGATATAAATGTCGTTATTCGGGTATTATTTTTTGCATCATGTATCAACGAAGATCAGTTATATCCAATTCTCGAGTAGAATTCTCGCGTTTATCGCTTCCCGTGACGACGAATATTTATGTGTATTGTTTATTGACCTATGGCACTTCCTCTCACTTCTACATAAGTACATCTCTGCCCGTGTAGGATCAGATGCACAGAGGATCAAAGAACCCAAAACATCCCCATGCAAGTGGTGGCCGTCACGGGAAAAGAGCATCCCAAGACCGGCGGGTACATTCCACACGAAAAGGACCACTTTTCCGTGACCACCGCTCTGTACTTCTTCCATCGCTGATAGTAGGAAGTTCAGTACGTCAAAAGCCACATGCTCTTCCCTGGCCAGGTAAAGACTGTCCTAACCCCGGAATATCGATGTTCCACCTCATCCTCCAGCCCCTGGCAAGACGATGGAATCTTCTCGAGCCTCACCCTCTCGGCTTCGGGCGAGAAAGTCATCATCGAGCTACTCGATGTATCATGGTCCCGGGAATCACATGTCAGCCACCCCTCCTCCGGCCTTCCTTCTGCTCCGTGAATTGCATGGCCCGGCGCCGAGGCCACTAACGAAGGAAACGCGAATCAAGCCCCGTTTTGCAAGTTTCACAATTTCTTGGGAAGAAAACGGTGCACCTAACTACGCCTGGGGTCAGTTTGTACTGCGGTTGCAACGTTGGCTGGGCTGTGAATGTGAAATCTGTGCACGGTTGAGGATCAGTAGAGGCTTTGGTCCTTCAGCCAAGGGCTTGGGTTGCTGGATTGGGATGGATATGGGACAACGGGCAAATGTGATGTGGAGAGGAAGACGTTGACGCTTTGAACAATGAACAAGAAGCAGAAGAAGACAAGGGCTGGTGGATATATACAACGCAGTAGGAAAGGTAGCAACAGTGAAGGCTACGCTGAAATATCAATAAACGACAATAAATACCTGATAGAGGTATGGAACTGTACAAAAGCAAGAAGAATCATGCAGCTAAAGACAATTAAGAAGGGGTGGAAAGGTATGAGAAGCGAAGTGCTACGCTGAAGGAAACGTTAATCATTATAAGAAGCAGCATAAAAGAAATAGCACAGGTATCCTAAGCACAAGCGATGCAAGCGAATAAATAGGTATTTGCAAGAAAAGAACTTGAAGATAAACGCTACCCATAAAAGCATAACCCTGACAACTTGAACCCGACTACAACATAACAAAATAAGAATAGGCATCTCGACAATGCTCTTGAACTCTAAAACGATACAAGAAATGCAAAAATTAAGCCCTTAGAACATCAAAAGCAAAGCACATGCATGCCCCTACTCAGTTTGCGAGATGATGGTGCGGGTTTTGGCAGTGATACGCGTGTTTGGCTGGTGTAAGAGGTAGCAAACTTGGTCTGCCGCGTAGGCTCCATCCGCCTGGTTGATGTACCGCTCAAGGGTGCTCTTCCTCTTCGACCTTCCGAGCCAATTCACGTGTACTTGGTATTTATCCTTTGTTGCCGGAACGTAGAGAACTCATACAGTGTGCGGTGCGACATAAACGCAGAGGAGACGTGTTCCATCTGTTCGGCGAAAAGGGTGGAGCTATAAAGCCTGTCAATAAAAATCTCGGAGAAAAAACATGTATTACTACACGGAGGCTAAGGTATCCTCTTATGAGTACTTACTCTTGCTAAAGGGCTCCACGCCCGCCTCCCTCACCACCCCAAACGTCCAGCTTCGTCAACTCGACCAACCTATCGGCACCAATCACAGAATGAACATGATCCCTAATCCTGACCTTGTCTTCACCCAGAACCGTCATATAGCCAGAGATCTCGGGGCCAGGCTCGATGAATTCCTTCTCAGAATCGGCAGTGTGCTTCCCGCATTCGTCGTCATCGTCACGTTTTGACCACCGTCGGCGGGAGCATCTACGGGGAGCGCATCCTCGGAGGGAGCATCACCAGCAATCTCGTCAGCCTTCTCAGCGGACCTAGATAAAGTCAGCAACATACCCAATGCTTTGGTATAAAATGGGGACTTACTTTTGCTCCTCATAGTATAGATTGGTCGAGCTCTGGCCATTGTACCCGTCACCCCGCTTCCGGATTGCCCGATCACAACTCAAGCGAGTTAAGACGCCACCACGGGCACCGGACCACTGGATCGGGAACATCTGTTCTTCCAAATCGAAGCTTTCGGGATCTTGACGAATCAACTGCAAAATGAGTTCGTCGAAGTCCTCGCTGTATTTGAGAGCATTGGCGAGTGGAGGATGTTGGGCGGCGGTCTCGAGGGCAATGCCGTAGGTTCTAGCGTCCGTAATATCGGGAAAGAACTGCCTACGGGCTTCCTCGACAGCCGCGTCGTCTTCGCCAATGTAAGGCATGTTCACCGACCAAACGAGCTTCTGCCAATGGGGCTCCAACGAGTCATACTCCTCTCCTTCACTGAAATCCGAATGTTCGTATTTCTCTCCGTCCTCCTCCTCCTCCTCGTCTCTCTTCGCATCGGGTTCCTTTGTCTCTGTATCCTCCTCATCACCAAATCCGTTCCTGGACTCGACCAACTCCTTATCCCCGAACACCCTCGCCCGAACATCCTCCTCAACCTCCAACTGACGGCGCGAGCGAAGCTTTTTTGTGGAGGTACCACCGGCGCGACCGGACTGCTTGTTGTGAGGCATGGTATGTGATGTAAGCACTCGGTGAACTTTGTAGGTTGAAAGCGGGAGGACAAGTGATGGTGAAGGGATGACAAGTCAAAGATGTGATCGACGAGAAGATAAGGTCGGAGGGTTTGAAAGTAAATCCGCGGTGGACCAGCTGGTAGGATGCACAATCTTCGAAAGAAAGTAATGACACTGTAAAGCAACTCGTGTTAGCTGCGGTCTTGTTTGGGGAGGCCAAAAAGATCAGATCCGATGATGGGTGCAACTTACAGGAGAATGCCGAACTCTTATCGTTCAAGTCTTACTGCTCGACAACGAACTGGGTGTTTGAGAATACTGGGTAATCTTGTCGAAGCGGACCGGGCGAGAACTCGACTGTCTGGTCTATCGAGCTTGGCAAGACGATTGGTGATGGTGTGTTGTTTGTGATCAAACGACAAAGAGGGCGAAGAGAGAACTTCTTGTGATTCTTCGAGGAGGAGAGCGGGAGGTAGTGACAAAGTGACCAGTGCGGACCTTGTTGATGTTGGTGGGTGATCGTAGCGGGCAAACAGATACAAAAGAGTACTTGAATCGAAGAGTAAGACGAGTCTACTTGACCAATGTGGCGATATAGACACTGCAGCGAAGATCACCAACGACTTTGGTTGGGAAATGGGAGAGGAGAAGGAGAAAGGTGGGGAGAATGATGGAGGGGAAGATGAAGAGAGTGCTGGGACGTCGTGCACGCGTGTTGTAGGTGATCTTAGTGGGCAAAGAGAGCAAAAGAGTACTTGAATCGAAACTTTTCGACGAGGAGCGGAGCAGGACGAAAAAGATTGACCAAGGCAGCGATATAGACGATTCAGACGATCACCAACAACTTTGGTTGGGAAATGTTGGAGGAGGAGAGGGGGTCGAGAATGGCGGTGGGAAACGTTGGAGGAGAAAGTGAGGAGCGTGGTGGAGCAAATGGTGAGAGAGAGTGGTGGAATGGATGGTGGGGTGGATGATGGAGTCGACGGTGGAGAGAATGGTGGAAGCAAGGAGAGGAGGGAAAGATGAGAGACGTGCTGGGGGATGGTTAGCGAGAGATCATTCCGAGCGGAGAAAGTGGCCGCAACGCCGCACATGGCCGCTCTTTCTTGGCTAAGAATTTTCGTCGAACTTCGAGGATCCAATATCCACAACAGAAGAGCAAAGTCCTTTTTGCGTTTGTCAGTGATTTGAATTGAAGAAGACAGGTAAAATACTCACAATGTGCTGAATCCTCATGGACTGTAAATAATCCAGTCACCATAGCAACAACCGCCCTAGTAGTGCATTCCCAATAAACACAAGTCCACAATCACATATCCAAAGAAACGGTGAAGAGAGTAGGAAAAATGAAACAACAGCTGCCAAGTACCGGTATATAACTATGCAGAAAGGAATACTGGTTGCTACTACCTAAATCCCCCATATCCTGTAATCTATCAACCTGCTACCTCATGGTCATCAGGTTTATATCCACAAAACCCCAGCAGCTAACCAGTATCCTCAAGCTCACTCCCTGCAGAGCATCCAGATACAGGCTGCTAAACCCACCACCAAACACAACAGAAACACAACACTCTAATCCCTCATAGCATCCGCATCCTCCTCCTTCCAATCAACATCATCTAAACCCTCAATCTCCACCGCCTTCCCCTTCCCCTTATCCATAGGCTCAAGCTTTATGTTATCCCCCCTCAACACATCCATAATCTGCATCGTCTCTGTTGTTTCCGGGGCCATTACCTTTAACCTCCTCCAGTTTTGATTCCGCTTCTCATTGTACACTTCCTGTAACGGCGTAGTGCCAATCTCTTTCCGTGCCGCTGACAGCAACACACCCTTGATCTCCGCCGGTGGAGCATCCGCTTCCGCTTCTTTGGCGAGCGCTCTTTTCTTTGCTTCGAGATCGAGATCGAGCCATCGGAGTGTCAGTTCGAGGTGGGCTTCGCCGCCGGTGAGAGGGAGGAGGTTGAGGCCGTCTGGAGTGAAGTTTCCGAGCCAGGCGCTGCGGGCTTGGTTCGGGGTGGCTTGGTCTAGACGGATAACCATTAGTTACAAAATCCTCTTTGAGAGCCCTCCCCAAGGTAAATCTAAATCAAGTGCAATAGGACGAGATAAGGCAGACAGTGTACGTACTCTCGCTCATACTCATCTTTCCCTCCAGAACGTTCTGATACTTGTCGACATCTCCGGGCTCGGCATCTGGTGGTAATCGCTCTGCTGGGTAGACGAGTTGTACGAGGTTTCCGTTGAGCTTGGTTTGTATTTCTTTCGGTAGGCCTCGGAGGGATGAGATGGGTTTGTGGTGTTGAAGAGTAGCAAGTTTGACGCCGGCCGGGACTCTGATGAAGCGGATGGGAAGAGAGTGGACGATTGGGTCCAGCTCAGCTGGGTCGGAGCATTGCATGTCATCCATTGTAGGGTGTGCAAGTGACAGGTGTGCGTAACGCTTTGATTGTTTGGTTGTAACTGAAGGAGAAGGCAAGAAAGGGGGTAATGATGGGTTGTTTTGGAGGGGTGGTCGTGTGGAGTATGCGATGGGGTATGTTGTTTTGTTTGTTTTGAGATGCGGCGATGATTGTTGAAGAGTTGTCTTGTATGCAGCGGTCAACTTTTTGGTGTCACATTCGCTAAACGGGCACGCTAGTCCGTAATGGTGCTCTACCAGATTGGGACTCCGCGCGAGACCGCAACCTTGTGCATCAAAGAGTCAGAGCAGTGACTACAAACACGGCTGACCTTATCCCTACTTTTTTGACAACTTATAAATTCTTTTTGCACTAAGCCTAGCAACTACCACTCCTGCCAGAAACCACCTCCACCTCCGAAGTGCGTTGACTGCAACTCGTCTGTAGTATGTATGAAACGACAGCCCACTAAGCCCCTAATATACTTACTTACGCAAACCAAATAAAAGCCACAAGGAAATACAAATTGAATGAAGGTGCAATGATAACGCTGTGCGGACGAATCCAAACCAAGGAAATGGTCATTACTGTGCTTGCCGATATATGATGGACAAACAGAAGGGGAAGGAAACAGGAAAGATGACAGGACTGAAAGGCCAGAATGAGATTGCGGATAAATGAGAGCTGAGCGCCAGATGGAGTATTTACAGTTGGTAAGGAAATAAATAAAAGTGTATCAAAGGGAGTCCAGGGCAATCGACTGCAAGAAGCAAGGAGATAGTCGACAGGCATCATCGTTCTGCAAACTTAAAGCTGACGCGAGCCACGAAAAAAGGAAAACCGGTGTGAGAGACAGATGCTAGGAAACACAAGGGATCGACAGAATGAGTGATGCGATAGTAAAAGCAATGATAATATCCGCAAAAAGCACACAGGAACAGGATAGAACTGCTCCACCATAATATTTTGATGCCACAACAATTGTATCTCAATCAAATAAAAACCGAAAACAAAAAGATCTTGTACAAAGGGAGAGGTACAAAACAACAACTTGGAAGCTAAGACTACTAAAGCAAATGGATAAAAATTATCTCCGCCCATGAAAGAAAAACACCAACGAAACAGAATAAAAGGAAATATGAATAAGCAAGCAAGCCGGTAATGAGAATGAGAATGAGAATGAAAAACTAGAAAGACAAAAGAAAGATTCGTTACAATCATAGAACCCTTGGGTATGTGAGGCGAAAGATTGAGAAACGAAGAACCGAAATGCTGATGGCTCGAAATGGAAAGAAAATAATAATAATAATAATAAAAAACAGCTGGGGTGACCGACATCAGCAGATGCGATCCACGGCTTTCTCTGCTGCTCGCAGATGCGCAAGAAATGCGGTTTGCGATTGTCGTCAAATATGAGCCGAAAAAAAAAATTGTTGATGAAAAGATGATGGAGAAGGAAGATTGCCGGTTGGGCTAGAAGTTCCACTAGAAATCCCAAGCAACAACCTCGCCCTGTCGCTTCTGCGGCGATGGCTTCAGGTTCTGCTGCGAAGGATTGTCTGACAACCCCTTTACTTGAAGCTTTG
Organism: Ascobolus immersus RN42; assembly: GCA_003788565.2. NCBI lineage: Eukaryota > Fungi > Ascomycota > Pezizomycetes > Pezizales > Ascobolaceae > Ascobolus > Ascobolus immersus. Next base: position 27,688 of record ML119755.1, read on the forward strand.
GTGGTGCATCAACGACTCTTCTTTCTTTAGCTGGAGGAGCATATCGTGGCGGTCCTTGTCTGACGAAGCTGGTGTCCCATCCATCTTCTGCTGCAGCTTGGACCCATGTGTTGAGTCCGGCGTGGATGCAAGAGTGAAGCTTCTCCTTACATGTTCGCAAGGCCATGCCCATAACCTTCTCCCAGCCAGAAGCCTTCATGTCTTGACGAAACTGGTTTCTTTCCGTTCGTGTCGGCAATGATGCAACAATAGCATTGATGATATCCAAGTGAGTAGCCAAGTAGTTGGTGGCCTCAAACTCAACACCTCCCACATATGGTGCACTTGGGACTGGTGGTCGCTCAGGGGGAAAGTGAGCATTGAAGTAATGAATTCCAAGTGTTGCCGAATAGTTTGCTTGATCTGGTGGAGCAATAACGTTCTGATGATGAATAAAGATCCAGAACACCTCCTTTGTGACGTTGTAGCATTCCCGGAACCACTTCTTGTATGGGCGTGGCTGGTGCATTTGTTTGATAAAATCAGGAGGCGCAGTGTCGGCCGGCTGCTTGTCTGAGAGCTGGAACATCAAGTTTCTGGCCCGACTTGCCCGTTCCGTCGGCGTTGCGGCTGAAATGTATGTGACTAGGGCGAGTTAGTAGAGCTCCGAAAAGGATTGCCGAGCACTTACAGAGTAGGCCAAACACAATGTTGCGGGTTGTAAACTCGCTGGGCCCCTTATTATCATCGTCAAATATCATGTCAAGCAACTCTGTAAAGAGAGTAGACGACAGCTCACTGAGGGTTGCAAGTGCTCTGGACGACATTGACAATGCCTTCAGGCAAAGCAGAGTCTCGTGCAAGATAGCATCTTCATGTTCTTCCCTGTCTCAGATATTAGTTCAGGCACGAAAAACTCCATTTGGCAATACAAACCTCCACTCAATGTCCATACATCGTCGAAGAACCTTCACAACTGCCTCGAATCCACCAAGCTGAAGGAACTCTTCAACCCAAGTAAGACGCTCATTACGAAGCACAAGCCTCAATTTGTGAAGCTTTTCAACCGGAATATCCTTCATTCCATCATCCTGAGCGGGCAAGATTCCATCAACAGTACTCTTCGGTCTCGGTTTGACTGCTGCTTTCTTCAAGAACTCCATATATTCTGAAGGCGATATCTTCGAGGCGCCAGGGTGCTTTGGACTGCTCTCTCCCGTAGTAAGACTGTGTGAACTGCTAGTAGGTGGCAAGCTGATTCCGCTCAAGTCGGACGACTTTGCGCCGAGAGTGTCACTACGCTTCTTTTTGGTAGGCGATGGGAAGTTGAGTGCCGCTCCAAGCATCTTGTCTTTGTTGAACGTCTTGCTCTTTGCTTTCTTTGGCGCTTCGGGCTCCTCCGACCGGTGTACATCTTGATCTTGAGAGGCATACCGGAGGGGGATGGCCGGTCTTCTGAAGAAGCTTCCATGTCCGGTCGGCTTGACTGGTGATGCCGGAGCAGCGGGTGGAGGCATTGCATTCGATTTGGCAGCCGAATCCGTCTTTGATCCTTCAAGCTCCATAAGCTTTTCCTTTGCAATGAATTCGCACTTGACTCTGGGTTCAAGGTTCCGCATTCTTCCACGAAGATACTCTGGGACATCGCGCGCATCCTAAATGAGGTCAGCAAACAGTATATTTTCGGTTTGCGATGGGTACTCACAAGCACTCTCTCAAAAGCATCATCCAACTCCTTGCCACTCAGTTCGGGAAGCGACTTGCTAGGTACCATGCCTCTCGCTGGCTGAGCTGGAGCACTACTTCCTCCCTTCTCTACTCCCTTGCCCTTGCCAAACTCCATACTGCCGCGAAATCCTTTCGAAGGAACGAGCCTTCCTTTTGTAAAGTCCGTCAAGGTAGTGTCGCCCGAAAGCCCTGGGTATGCCGACTTTGGTCTTGGTTTGGCGACAGGTACTTCGTTACTGTTGGTTCGCTTCTCTAGGTTGCGCTGGCTCTTTGGGACGTAGGCCACTGGGGCGTAACGGTCCAGGTCCTCTGATGGAGTCTGTGCCTTTTGTGCTGCGTGGTAGCTGGTGGGCCGCGAACGGGGAGGAAATGGTCTTGCAAGCTGTTCAACAATGGTGTTTGATCTTGCTTTTGGACGGTCTGCGGAAGGTCGAGTGGTGTTGGAAAGAGCGGATTGTGCGGAAGGGATGGATTGTTTCTTTGGCGACTGGTTTTCTTTGTCCTTCTCCTTTCGGTCCTCCTTGGAATGCCTTGACGACGGCCGTGACTTGTCCTTGTTTCTGTCCTTGTTCTTTAGAATTGAGAAGTCGAATTGTCGCTTTGACTTGGTCTGTCCCTTTTCCTCTGATGCAAAGTACTGGCTCTTCGGTCTGTTGATGGAGTCCTTGCCTCGCTTAGATTTGAAATCGAACCCGAACCTTGATAAATCCAGGCTGCCCCTGGTTGGAGAAGCCGAACGGCTGCTGGGCGCGGTTTGAGTTGAGACCGGACTCATGGGAGCAATGTCATCGAAATCGAGGAAAGGCGCCCGCGGTGGTTGCAGCTCGTTGTTGACGGCGAGGCCAATTTCAGGCAGGCGAGGCGCTGACGGGAGGTGTTTTGACGGTGAATAGGATCCGAAGGGTTCGGATACTGACTGGCTCTTCTTGTGTTGACTTCGCGGTGTTACGATTGATTTAAGGATCGATGTGGCTGTCCGTCTGTGAGTTGGTGTTGAAGGATCCATTGGAGCGACTGAAGATAGTTGGACAGGAAGGGACAATTCCTGGTATTGATATCAGTTTTTTGGATGGACGGGATGGAGATGCGAGAGAGAGATGGGTGGTCGAGGTTTGGGATTTACCTACGTTTTGAAACGAAGCTACCGTGAAGCAAGATCAACGGCTCCTCGACTCTCCCTCTCTCTCTAGCGTCTCCTTTAGGGCGAGTGCGAAACTCGATGATCTCGAAGACCTCCCCAAAGACGAGAAGCTGAAAGCGATCGTTCTAGAGCCGAATGGATTCGAAAAACGGATGGGTCAGGTGCAAAAAGGTACGAACATGCAGCAAAATAGGGATAACCAAGAGAATAAAAAGGGATGACTTTGTGTGTGAGAGAGAGCGAAGAGGTTTCAGCGATGATGGGGAAAAATCAGGTACAGAAGCAGGCCGGCAGGATTAACTTGAAGCGAGAGAGGCTCAGGCTGTTTTGGTGTGCCTCTTTTGGGTGCTTTTTGGTTTATTTGGCTCTTGAGGACGGTGTACTTGACCATTTGTGGGGGTTGCCAGTGACAACCAACTGAACCATTTGGCATTTTGGCTTCTGACATTCCTTCCTCCCAGAGAACTGGGCCACTTCATCCAGAAACCTGCCGACATCACCGCCGCAGCCATTCACAGTCCTCCGCCAACACACCAGCAACAAGCATTAAACATCCCGCACAGGCCGATAACGCAGTCGAGAGGAAAAAACATCGCATCGAGAAGCAGAGCAGACGCAAACTAGACAACTGGGCAGGAACGAATAATGAATGGGATCACCAGTCGGCAATACTTACAAGCTCATCTTCCTCGGTGCTCCATCAAACACCGCTCTCACAAGCACAAAGATCTCCGACCTCTCCAATGAAGAGCATCCAGCCTTCTCCCGACTATTTTCGACCAGAACTAAGCCCTCAAGCCAACGGCCATCACCTCAGACCAAGCCTCCTCCCCGCAGTACTCAACAACCATCGTGGAGAACCCTGTCACTGAATCAACCCTCGGTGGGACAAGCGTTGAAGACTGCATCCCGCGGTAAAGCCGATGCATCCGGCTTCTCCAACTATTCTACTCAGCAGGAATCGGCAGCTGCAAGCCAAAGCTTCTTTGAAAACTCATTGGGTACCGACTATCTCGAAGCGTCGTTTGGAGCCTTTGAAAGCCAGAACCAGAACAAGTCCAAGGACTCTGGCATCGAATCATGCCTCGAGGGAGAGGATGATTCTCGCAGCTTTCAGGACGAGCCGTCCGATTCCACCGTCATCGTTGCAGCTTTCCCTCACCTGCCAACCAATCTGAAGACCGTCAAGCTCAATACAGTCCAGTCAGCCCGTCAGCTAACGGCATTGCAGCCGCAGACAGTGAGCATTACTACTATTGCCGCGATTATCGCTATCGAGCCTCCGAAGCACATTACGACTCGCTATGGGAACCCGATGATGATTTCCAACATCATCATTGGTGACGAAACGCGGTCCGGCTTTGGTATTACCATCTGGCTTCCTCCGGACGATGACCAGAATGTGGAACAGAACGGTAGACGAGTGAAACCGCCTACAGAGGCTGCAAAGCGTCTGAAAGCGAATGTCTTGTCACTTAGACCTCAAGATGTCATCTTTGTCTCCAACCTCGCCTTGACATCATTTCAGGATCAAGTGTATGGAAGCTCGATGGGAAGGGACCGGACAAGCCTGCAGATTTTGTACCGGGTGAGAAGGTTAGAGAAGGCTGATGATAGATTGAGGCCGGATTTGGATGAGCTTTGTAAAGTGAAGGATCAGAGATACCAGCATGTCTTGCAGGTCAAAAAGGTTGCTGCTTGGGCAAAGGATTTTGTGGCAATGGACTGGGAGGAGAAGCCCAAGAAAGGGAGTCGTCAAGAGGCGGAGGATTCCTGGATGCCGGAGGATACAATGTTGGACAAATCTTTATGAATTTCGAAACATATGGACAAACATCATGATGCGTATCTATCGTGTATTTTCCTTCTTGTACATGAGAATGAATGACATCCTATACAGACAGACCGGCCGAGTACATACAAACAGCTGATGGAAAACGCAAACAGTAGGATAGTAGAATGTCCTTTTCACATATCAAGGCGTAACCAAGTAGAAACAACAACAAACCAATCAAACTACCCCACCCCGCAGCTCCAGTATCATCCTGTCGATCTCCCGTCCAGCATGCGTCGGCCGATGCCGCTACCTGAAACCGCTGGATGACCCCCAACAGCCTTCCAACAGGATGTCTGCATGCTTTTACATCCTCCCATTAACCATCTCTAAACAAAACGAGCAACTAATACGAATACAAGAATAAACAAACCACATTAAAAACCTCATAATCATAACCTGTCCCATGGGGCCAGGAGGAAACTCCGCAAACGAAACGCCCAAGGTATAAACAATCCAATCCTTCTGTTCATGTCCACCAGCCAGTCATTACCACACTTCCGCCCTATACTGTATTAAGCCCCGCTATCCATCTACCTGAACTTGTTGACGATGACGGCGATAATCAAGAGAACCAAGAGAGTGATAATCGCAATGGTAATGATCCTGTTGGTCGCCATCCTTCTGGACATGCCCCTGATAGTCTTGACACTCCTATCCACATAGTTTTCACTATCATTCAAGACCCGCGCAGTGTTTTGGAGCTGCTCCCTCTGACCCTGTAAATCCCCCAAGATGCCCGCTCCAATCGCCTCCGTCTCCATCGCAATCCTATGACTATCCCTCAACCTCCCACTACTTCTCTCCAACCGCTCCGTGCCCCCAAGGAGCTGATCTCGCTGCGTATAAACCGAGTCATTCAGTCCCGGCGAGCCGACCCTGCCGCCATAAGGCCCATCAAAGGCAGACTGGAGCTTCTTAAGCAGCGACTTTGTGCGGTCGAGACTCGTTTGGTGGTTGCGGAAGCGGGGCGTGATGCGGCTGCGGACGTTGGAAGGGATGTTTTGAAGCTCGAGCTTCATCTGAGAGAGGATTTCGTTGGCTTCGTCGACGGACCGTTCGATGTTGCGGAGAAGCGCCTTGCGCTCTTCGCCCTTGACGCTGTTGTCGTTGAGCGTTTCGAGCTTTTGCGAGATCTCGGCTTGGAGGAGCGTAAAGTCTGACTCGTTGGAGGCGAAGAGCTCGCTGCCTGGGTCGGTGTCGAGTGGGTTGGACATTTGTTTTTTGTTTGGCGATGTGTGGTGAGGTGGAGTTTGGGGGTGGTGCTGAGTTGGTGGAACTGTTGGCGTTGGGGAAGATGATGTGAGAGGAGATGGTTGCGTAAGTAGTACTTGTGGGTATGTAGATGGAATGGTTTGGAGTGTGGCTTTGGTGGTCGGTCGGCGGGTCGGAGAATGACGAAGTTGTTTTGGTCTTGTGAGTGGCCCTTCGCCTGGTTCGTGTTCGTTTAATGGGGGGAAACCACTGACCAGGCCATCTTCATGTGAGGGCCACCACCCACCCACCTCCTTGCAATCGAGGGGGATCGAGAAACGCTTGGCCCTGCCCTTTACGCTTTGCCCGACGATGCCCGTTGCGTCGGCCATCCTAACGGATTTCGGCGGGAGAACGGAGAAATTGTAAAATTTAATCTCTCAAAAGAATCATAATAGTCACCATGAACCCCGCCGTGGAATCTTTTTCTTGAAGAACCTCATCCCCATCTCCCCCAGCCGACAGACAAGTCCGAGCTTCCCTTCCCCATACTCTCCCGTCCGCCTCGTCAAACTGTCAAATCTTCGGCTAGCTACCCACCCATCATGTCTCTCACGTTCCCCGACGTCCTCTACCTTCCCGATGCCGGCTATCTAAAGTTCACAACCGAAGATGGAGGGGCGAAATACACCATCGTCTACAAGTACAAGGAGACGACCTTCAGCTGGTGGTTCACCGGGACCGTCTCCGACGACTCCCTCATCTACATCATCACCGACCTGAACATCATCGGCGACTCCAAAGAAGCCCGGTCCTCCACCGTCTTCATCCTCTGGGCCACCGCCTACGCCTTCTTCAACACCTTCCCCGCGGCCAACATCCGCACCGGCGCACCCCAACGCGACCTCACCCTCCAATACAACGTCGCCGCCGATGGCACCGACACCACCACCACCATGCTCACCCGCGAGCAACTCGACCTCCTCGAAGCCCACGGCATCCTCTACACCACCGACACCTCCGTCTACGGCCTCCCCGACTCGTATTTCATCACCCGCAAGATGTTCTGGCAGCTCTCGCAATTCCCCTTCCTCCCCTACGTGAACCACTGCAACCCCAACTTCCTCACGCGCCCGAAACCCCTCGCCTACACCTCCACCACCCCCTCCTCCACCGGCCTCTACGTCCGCCACCCCGTGCGCCCCCGCCCCCCCGTCCGCAACAAAGACTTCTACCGCCGCTACTGCCCCTCCGTCGAGTCCTTCCTCATCTTCCGCACCGCATCCCGCGACCACGTCCCCATCCTCAACACCTGGATGAACAACGAGCGCGTCAACAAGTTCTGGGGCGAAGCCGGGCCGCAGTCAAAACAGGCCGAGTTCCTCGCAAACAATAGCAAGCTCTCCTGGTCGTTCCCAGTCATTGGGTACTGGGCGTCCGCGCGCTTCCCGGACCGCGAGACCGAGGAGTTTGGGAAGAAGGATTACGGGTGGAATACGGAGGAGCCGTTTGGCTACTTTGAGATTTACTGGGCCAAGGAGGATAAGTTGAGCGGGTACACGGAGGTCAAGGACTTTGATAGAGGCGTGCATGTCCTGGTTGGGAATGAGAAGTTCCGGGGAGCTCATAGGGTCAGGGAATGGCTCGGGGGGTTGATTCATTGTAAGTTCCCTTGCGCTATCCCGAGCCGAGAGTTTCGGATGCCGAGGCGTTATCAGATCATCTGATGAGTCATATCTGATCTTGATTGCGATCTGCACCGGACACTTACTGACTTTGGCTTCGCAGATATGTTTAACGCTGACCCTCGCACTGAGACTATCTTGCTTGAGCCGAGAGTCGATAACACTCGGTACGTCTCCCTCCTCTGTTGTTTATCTTTGTCCGTCGTACTAACCTTGCTGCGTCTTAGCTTCATCGACCTCCTCACCGAAGCCGGTTTCTACCGCGAGAAGGAAATCAACTTCCCCCACAAGAAGTCTGCCGTTATGAAGCTCAAGAGAGAGGCTTGGGAGGGGCTTGGGCCGGTCGAGAGGATCTCGGAGTAGACTCCTATGACTGGGTTTAATGTGCTCGGTTGGCCATTGGTTTGTTGGATGTTGTATAGATACTAGTGCTTTCCTTTTTCTCCGAGGTTGATAGAAAAAAGTTGATGTTAAGTAGTATGTCTTTTAGTTACTAGCTGTTGGATTTCTAGAGGGGGTATATGGGAGGAGATGTATGGGGGATTTAATATGGCATCCTCTTGCCTGTGCGTTGGGTGGGAGGATGTGAATATCATGGATGTGTGTTTCGCTTTCTGCTTTAATGCGACTGCTTTAGAATCTTTAGAATCTGAGTGTGCCGTTACGGGTACTGGAAGTGAAGTATGTATCGCTATTGCTTTAAGTGGGCTGTCACATAGTTATACGGTCAATCAATTGAACGGCTGCTTCTTCTTTTGGAAATCAGTGTGACGGGCCGGATTGGCCTCGTCCCCAGTCCTGGAACTCCGGAGGTTCCGAGCTTTTCTGTTGAGCATCGGAGAAATGCCGTGAAGGGTCAGTATCATGTACTGGCTTTTATGGATCAGAGGCGTAGTTCTGGAGTTAATTGCTGCCACATACGGCCATAGATTAGCCTCGTCCCCATCCCCCGAACGTTTGATTTGCAGTTGGCCGTTCGTAAAATTGCTGCGAGCAATATATTGAAGAATATACAAAAATATAGCATCTTCTCGCCAGTAAAGTGGGGCAGGTGCCCATGAATATTCTAATGAGATGGGCTCGGAGAAGCAGCAACTTTCTGGCGGAAACCTGCGAAACGCGTCAGGGGTTTTGGGGACCTGGCTCGATGAATAAAAAATAAAAAAAACCTGTGTTATCAGGTTATTATTTTGGTGCTATTGTCACATACGGCCATAGATTGAAGAATATACGGGATCCCGTCCGCTCTCCCATAGTCAAGCTTCTAATCGTCAAGTTAGTACTGCGGTGGGTGACCACGCGGGAATCCTTGGTGCTGTATGTCTTTTGTTTTTGTTCTGACAGATTTCATCCCGATGGCTCCAACGTGCTTGAAGGTTCAGATCGAAGATTGCCTCATCAAGATAGGACTTCATTGATGTATTATAGGATCGTGAAAGCTCTGTCTGGGTTCTTAATACTGATTCGATTCGCGACCGACGCTATTTTTATTGCCGGCGTTGTACATTTATCTCCATGTCAAACTGTGATGATACTGTGATGATTTTGCTATGAATCTATGTCCCAATGCAACTCCAGCAACTAAGATATTGAAGATAATACTGGGTTTCAAGTACCATCACGCCGTTGAATTTTGAAGTTTGTGCGTGCTTTGTCTCCACCTCCATCTTCACAACGCTCTAGCACAGGAGCCCATTACGCATTCCTTGCTTTAGCACATCCCTTGCCGGACCATAGAAGTTGCTCAATATGAACTTCGAAACAAAACATGATATTACACAAGCTCTAATCCCATGACGCCCGAATAAAGCTATGATATAGCCCAACCATAGAGACCCAGTACAATAAACCGAACCGACTTTTTAAATCCCAGAAATGCAACGCCCATCATTGAAACTCATCAATCAACTTACACTATCATCACGGTCAGCAACTGGCCTCGACAGCATCCAACGGGAGAATGGAAAGACATACCCAAGTGGTTTGGCAGCAAAAAGTTGGCAATGCCCTGACTTATAGGATACTCATGTCCACAGTTGGCACACACCAGCTTCCCACTCTGCACACTCGTCTCCAACAACAAACTATGCAGCTCCTTCAACAGCTTCTGTTCCTCCTCGCTCCCAACTCCCTCCTCATCGCCCTCGGCGATCGGTGATAGCTCTGGCTTTGTCTCGGGGAGTGCAGGGAATCCGAGTTCCTTGGCGGTGCGCTGGAGGAGTGGCCAGTCGATGCGCGGGAGGATGTTGCGGAGGAAGAGGGGCGAGAAGTCGATTTCTTCGCGGGCGAGTTCGGCGTCGCGGAAGGAGAGGGCGGGCGTGACGGATTGGCAGGATTTGACGGAGCAGGTGATGAAGTTTGCGGTGAGGAGCTTCATTGTTGGGGAGATGTGGGCGGAGAGAGAGTGGTGGTGATGCGGAGGTGGGATTGGCTTTGGAGTTGCTTTGGTCGTTTTTGGGTGTGAATGGTGCTGGTGATTGTTGAAGTTTTTGTGATTGTTTGAAGTCGATGGAGATGATCTGCGGGCAGTCGAAGGGATGCGTTTTGGCGGGGTGAAAGGTCCAGGCGAGCCAAAAATTAACGTTGCTTGGCAACGGCTTTAAACTTTTTTGTTTGGGTTGCACAAAGATTTCAGCGACAGAGGGCCAAACTGAACTGCAACTTGGACCGCCAGAGATCATCGTCAACCCTTTCAACCATACTTCACACAGTCCACAACCCCGGCAATGGCTTCAAAATACGGATCGCTGAAACGAGTCAACTTCCAACCCGACTACTCGGATGACGACATTGATCTCAATGATCTCTCACCGAACGAGTTTGAGGAGGGAGATGAAGATGAGGATATGGAAGACGGAAGTGAAGACGAGGGATCGGAGGAGGAGGGGCAGTCAGGATCTGGCTCGGAAGGAGAGGGGAGTGAGGATGAGGAGGGCGACTATTCGGTGGGAATCATGGCCGATGCGCTCTCCAGATTGCTAACGTGCCCAGGATGAAGGCTCCGAAGACGACGTCGACCCAACCGTTCAACTCGCCTCCATCTCTTTCGGCACACTAGCAAAGGCACAAAACTCAATCCTCAAATCGAAATCCAAAAAGGCCGGCAAATCGAAACCCACCGCCGACCTCTCCGCCATCAAAGAATCCCTGGCCGCACTCAAGAAGAAGGCCAAACTCGACACCGAGTCCAAATCAAAGTCATCCCGTAAAGCCCTCCCGGAAGAACATCCAGGCCGCCCAAAACGCTCCGACAAGAACGCTCCTCAGGTCCTCACTTCGAAGAAGCCAGTCACCCGAAAGCGCGAAGTCGTTCCTGTACCCTTTATCAAGCCTCGAGATCCGCGATTTGACCCGGCACTCGGAACGTTCAATGAGGCGGCTTTTTCGAAGAATTATGACTTTTTGGAAGACTACAAGGAGAGTGAGGCGGCTGCGATGAGGGATAGATTGAAGAAGATCAAGGATACCGAGGAAAAGGAGAAGATCAAGAAGGAATTGGCAATCATTGATAATCAGAAGAAGGCAAAGGCAAAGAAGGAGGAGCGCGAGTCGATCCTACGAGAGCACAAGAGGAAGGAGAGAGAGCTGGTGAAGCAGGGAAAGAAGCCATACTTCTTGAAGAAGTGTAAGTGCTCTTGGTTCAGGCTGATTTTTTGGACGTTACTAATGAAGTACTATAGCGGACCAAGAAAGGGCAATTCTGACACAGCAATATTCCAAGTTGACGGAGAGCCAAAGAGAATCGGTAATGGAGAAGAGAAGGAAGCGGAAGGCTCACAAGGAAAAGAAGAGGATGCCTTTTGCCAGAAGAGTCGCTTCATAAGTTGTGCGCTTGCCGGTTCGACAATGGTTGGTATCGTACAATGTACCATGTTAATAGAAAGTATGTTCTTGTCAATATAATAATATTCAAAAACCACAGTCGGTCTCGTAAAGTCGTGTGTACTGATCGGCTCGCTCGGATGAAGCTCATCACCGAGTCCGTCGCTTAGTAAGTTTCGGCATCGCTCTAGTGTCACCGAAACGGGATTGGTGTGGCGGAACATGCAATGGAAAAAAGTTGCTTCGGGATTTATCACCATTTGCCTCCACGCATTGGTCTCTGAACAGCAATAAAGCACAGAAGATCCTTTCAGACACCATCATACTACATCATCTACCTTGCTCGTGAACCTCTCTTTCAGAGGGCAGTTAAAAGTCCTTCCAGTGTTGCATCTTTCTACGTCGTTCTTTCATTCTTTCTGCCTTTTTTCATTCTCTTTTTCACCTCTTTGTTCCTCTTGCATCCGACATACGATTGACGAACCGAACAAATCTTCACGACCATGTTGCGAGCCGCAACACCTCGAAGAGTACCCCGGGCTCTGCTAGCCGCCCGCCAGAATTCGATAACCCAGCGCACAGTCGAACCACTCATACTTCCATGGCTCTACCCCACACAACCTACCGTCATCTCGCGGCGAACCGTATCTTCCTCATCTGCATCACCCACCACCGTTGTCCCACCACGATCAGCACAAACACCCCAGCGACATGATAGAGGCGAGCGACAATACAATACCGCTACGGCAGCGGACGCGGACGCGAATGCAGATATCCCCTTCATCTACGGGACGGAAACGCCAATGGACACGGATGCAGCAAAAGCCATGAAGTCCGATTTCCCGTTTCGCAAGTTCGACCCTTCCTCAGTTATCATATTCGACCCCCCATCAATACACCCCGCTGTCGTCCCCGGCGTCGCCGGCAGACCCGGCCCTAGGGCGGGTCACATCGATGCGTTGGAGGCGAACTTCCATGCTTGCGTGAGAGTCGGTAGACTGGCACGTGCGCAGGTTCTGCTGCTCCAGATGCAGAAAGACCAGAACTCGAACCATTCCCAGCTGCTGTGTGCTCATAATACCTTCATCAAGGCGTTAATAACGAGACTCTCGCATCAGGCGGTGACGGATATGGAGCTGGTCTTCAAATGGTATGAGACAAAGATGAAGGCTGTCGATTTTGAGGGTGATGCGACTACCTTTGCGCTCTTGTTGAAAGCATGTGTGCAGATGGCGGATGAGGAGGAAGCGGCAGAGCGGGCTACGAAGATTGTACAGGAGTGGAAGGATCGTGGATTGCCGATTGAACAGGTTCTGGAATCGTCTGAGCTTACAAACTCGGAGGTTGTGAGGATTTCGCAGGTAAGAAGCGCAGACCGTAAGCATATTGAAGTCTAACATCTATTAGATTGCCGACAATTTGGTAGAATTGAAGCCACCGACTCTCGAAAAGGAGGTCGAGTTCGCACCACAGCAGAATCCTGGTGTACCAGAAAGCAAATCGCGGTTTAATCGTCAGCTACCGGACATCGTTGCGACAGAAGTAAAGGGTTTCTCTCTCGCCACGCTCAAACAATCAGTATCCGCCCTCCTGGAGGCGAGTTCGCAAGGCGGTGCCCTGGCCGAATGGAACCGGGAGGATCCTGCATTTGCGGCCGAGAGACAGAGGGCCCTGGAGCGAGATGCGTATGATGCTGCTGCCGACAGATGGAAGAAAGAGTCCGAGGCACTTGCAAAGAGAGGAGTCGTCAACGTGGGTGGGGATCTTAATGCCTACATGTGGGAGTGGCAGCAAACGCTGGTAACGGAACTCAAGAAGGAACTGAAGAAGTGTCAGGCTGCAGAGCAAGCCGCTGTGACCGCGGAGGACAGGGAGAGAATACAGTATGGCCCTTTCCTGTCTCTCCTGCCCCCGGAGAAGATGGCGACCATTACCCTGATGGAGGTTATGAAGCTTCAAAAGAATATGGGTATCATCGATGGTCTTAGGTCAACAAGCGCAATCATGAACGTCGGAACAGCCATCATGGAGGAGTATCATTCAAGTGTATTAGTTGGGATGAACCAAAACGAGCAGAACCAGTATCAAAAGGCGCAGCGTAAGAAGATGCTAGAGGAATCTTTCAGAAGCACCAGAGATTTCCAGAGGGAGGTCAAAAAGCTCAGGGACAGGCATGGTGCTGCTGCCGTCTCGTATGGCGGTCTGCAACCCTGGCCACAATACTACAGAGCAAAGGTCGGAGGATGCCTCCTACATCTCATGATTGAGCACGCCGTCATCCCCGTTTCTACCAGGGATCCAACAACTGGAGAAGAGATGACCACGAACCAACCGGCATTTCACTACACGAACTCCTACGTGCGTGGAAAGAGACAGGGCGTCATCAAGCTACATCCGGAACTTCTCGAAAAGCTCGGTACTGGCGAAATCAAGGCCGGAATTGTCAACCCCAAGCTCCTGCCAATGGTTGCCAAACCATTGCCATGGGTGGATACCAACAAAGGAGGTTACTACTTCTCAACTACCAAGATCATGAGAATTAAGCAGTCCGACGAGCAAAAGAACTACTTGAGAGCCGCTGCCGACCGAGGAGACTTGGATGGTATCTACGAAGGGTTGAACGTCCTCGGAGAGACCGCTTGGAGAGTCAACCCGGGAGTCTTTGATGTCCTTGTACAAGTCTGGAACCAAGGAGAATTGTTCGCCGAGATTCCACCTGCCAAATTGGACGTCCATGTCCCTCCTGCTCCGCCAAAGTCTGCTGAGCCTATTGCGAAGGCGAGGTGGATTCAGGCCTACAAGGACGCCCTGATCAAGAAGGCCAACGCCCATTCAACTCGCTGCGACATCAACTTGAAGCTCGAGATTGCCCGTGCTGTAAGTGGTCTTTGATAGTGCCAAAACTTCCTTCCGTATGCTAACTCTACGTGTAGTTCTTGAACGAGAAGTTCTATTTCCCTCACAACGTGGATTTCCGTGGCAGAGCCTATCCAATCCCGCCAAACTTTAATCACATGGGCAACGACATGTGCAGAGGTCTTCTCATGTTTGCTGAAGGAAAGCCGATCGGCGAAAGAGGTCTCCGATGGCTCAAGATTCAGCTTGCCAACGTCTACGGTTACGACAAGTACAGTTTGGATGAGAGAGAGCAGTTTGCCAACGAACATATGGACGACATTATCGATTCCGCCAAGAATGCTCTCTCGGGTGCTAGATGGTGGTTGGACGGTGAGGAGCCATGGCAAGTTCTTGCTGCCTGTATTGCTCTCAAGGAAGCACATGAGTTGCCAGACCCTACCAAGTACATCTGTCATCTCTATGTCGCTCAGGATGGCTCTTGTAACGGTCTTCAGCATTATGCCGCTCTTGGTGGTGACGCTGACGGTGCCAAGGCTGTCAACTTGGAACCAAGTGAGCGTCCACAGGATGTCTACAAGCGGGTTTGCGACGGTGTCAACGCGATCATTGATAGAGAAGCGGCCGAGGGGGTTGAGTTTGCCAAGAGACTCCGAGGTTTGGTTACTAGAAAGGTCGTCAAGCAAACAGTCATGACAAACGTCTACGGTGTCACCTTCGTTGGTGCCAAAGCGCAGATCTTGAACAGGTTGAAGGAATTAGAGGAGCTTTCTGATTTAGAAGCTGGAGTTAAAACGGTAAGTTTTACATGGCAAAAGTCGAAATGGACGTTACTAACCGGTGACTAGAAAATGGCTGTTTACTTGACGATGAAGACTTTCGAGTCCATCAGGTCCATGTTCTTTGGCGCTTCCGAGATTCAGAATTGGTTGACCGAAGCTGCCTGGAGAATCGCCAAGTCCGTCTCTCCAATCCAGATCAAGCAATACGGCGAGAACCCAGAGTCCGACAACAAGTTCATGACAACCACCATTTGGACCACGCCCATGGGCCTTCCAGTTGTCCAGCCTTACAGAAACCGCAAGTTGACTGCCATCGAGACCAACCTTCAGAAATGTACCATTGTGGACCCATACGCTGTCGAAACCATCAACGCCAAGAAGCAGTCCTCCGCCTTCCCTCCAAACTACATTCATTCCTTGGACGCCTCCCACATGATCATGACCGCCTTGAAATCAAAAGAGGCCGGCATCGCCTTTGCTGCCGTCCACGACTCTTTCTGGACGCATCCCTCGGACGTGGACACCATGAACGAGCTCATCCGTGAGTCGTTCATTGAGCTTCACAAGAACAATCTTGTCGAGAACTTGCGTGATGAGTTTGTCACTCGCTACGAGGGATACTACACTCTGATGCAGATTCCCGCCAAAACCGCTCTTGCTGCCAAAATCCGAATGTGCCGCACAGCTCGAGGTGGTCACCGCAGGGCACACGTTCCACCACTCGTCCAGGAGCTACAGGAAGAGCTTGAAAGAAGTGAGATGCTTCAGAGCGAGGACCCAGCGGTAGTGGAGAAGGCAAAGGCCGTGGTTACTCCCACCAGTCTGTTCCTGGAGAACCAGAACGCAATGGAGGTTTACAGGAATAAGGTCTTGTCCGGGCCACTTGTCGATGGCATGGCTGATGACGCCGTCCTCGACATTCAGGATGAAGGCGCTGCTGCCGTTGAGGGTGCCGATGCTCTCGAGGCGGAGGCCGCTCCCGTCGAAGTCGCAAAGCCAAAGAAGACGCGCAAGAAGAAAGTCACAAAGAAGGCAGAGGCCACGGAGCCAATCGAGGTTAGTGAGGAAGGTGAGGAAGTCAGTGCTGCAGAGCCAGACGCCACAGAGCAACCGGAGCAGCCTGTGAAGGCGGTCACTCGGAAGATTACTTATGTGCAGTTGTGGGTGCCGCTGATTTTCCCGCCTGTGCCAACGAAGGGGGACTTTGATGTCACTAGAGTCAGAGATAGTCCTTACTTCTTCTCGTGATCGATTTGCGCTCCTCTTCCTGCATTCCTTGTTTCCTTTGAGATATCTCCACTCGTTTGTTGCTTTTTTTGCGGTATCGCATGATGGCATGGATTTTTCTTCCTTCTCTCTAGAATTTCTCCCTGTTTACGTCTTTTTGGGCCTGCTTACTTCTTGTTCTGATTACGATTCTTTTACTTGCACTTTGCGATCATTGCTACCGGGGATATTTAAAAAGTTTGGGGTACTGATTTTCTGCACTTTTTTCTGTGGACTTTTCTTTCATCTAGATATGGTGTTTTTCATTTTCATTTGGGGTTTCGTTTACTTACTGCTTGCATGTTTGCTTGTCTTTTATTTGTTGAGTTCGGGGTCCTTTCTTGTATATAATCTTATTCCTGACTTTCTTTTAGCGGTTGCTCATCTTTAGTTGGTTTGGCATGTGGTTGTTGTTGTTGGTGCCACGCAGGGTGAGTGTTGGCCGAAGGTGTATGTGTATGTGTATGATAGATAGGATGGAGGGAAGTTAGGGTCTAGCTGGTGGTATTTAGTCATGTATTTCTAGCGTTTGTAGTTGTCATTTCTGAACGATTTCACCAAGAATCGGCGACATCTCTTAATACACCACTGGCATTCCAAGTACCCCTCTGTACATTATTTGGCTTATCACCCGATTACTAGACTTCAGAGATTAATCAAGACCCAGTATATCCTTCAATCTGGCTCGTCCCAACGCTCACAAAACATAATCGAAGGTTGACAAAGAAAGCGCTCAGGGACCTGAGGCTGGGCCATTCCCAAAGCAAAAACATACAGCACCACGGATTCCCGCGTGGTCACCCACCGCAGTACTAACGTGGCGATTAGAAGCTTGACTATGGGAGAGCGGACGGGATCCCGTATATTCTTCAATCTGTGGCCGTATGTGACTGTTCTCTGAGTATTCTATAATAATCCCTTTGCAACCTCAATTACATCCGCGAAAAGGTGGGTCCCGAGGTGCCAGCCAACTTTCAGACGAACCTACTAGACAAGCAGGCACCTACCCCTCTGATTCCTTACTTAAGACACTTCACGGGATCAACTAACTATTCCTCAAGTGGCTTTCGAAATTATAAGGCATCTGATGGGTTTGCTGTGGTGCACGTGGTAGGGGACTTGCCGGTTTTACTCGTTGGAATTAGTTGATTTGGCTGGGAGTCGTACTCTGGACGATTAAACATTCAAAGAAGGAAAGGCAAAGTCAAAGTCAAACATGCAAGGTAAATCCGCAAGGCTACGGGGACCCGTAGTGATTGTATAAGCAATCGATGGCTTCTAAAGACACCCGTTCCAACAGCCTCGTATAAGCCAGGTGGTTTTGCGTCGTCGAAGCAAAATCTCTTCAAGGATCACCCATTCCACGGATCTATCTGAATTAGCACAGCTCGTAATCACGAATGAATCACATTCATAGCTTTTAAAGCCAATGCCTCAAAACACTACTCCAATATACATCGATATCGATTCCCGCGGCAAAAAGGTGGATCCCGGCGCCTTGCCAACAGTCCTACAGAACTACTGAACAACCAGACACTCATATCACGGCACATCAAGTTCATGGCACATTGGGCACAAGTTTCTTTAGAAGTTGACTAGCTTCAGTTGGAAGTGGCTTTAGGCACATGATATGATGCATGGTAGGTAACCTCACAAGCTTCACACCTCATAATTCACAGGATTGACAAGGAATTGAACAATGGACATTACATTCAAAGCAAGTCACAAGTGAGAGTGAAACTGCAAGGCTACCGGGACCCGTAGTGATTACCTAAGCAATTCTATTCTCCTGTACCCATTGCATGCCAGTGAATCCAGTACGTGCTGTAGTAACTGAATCTTGTACCCTCCGTTTCCGCTGGCTGTCTCGCAAAATTTAAAATACTACTGTGTACTACCATCACAATATCTTGCGTACCATCATTTCAACGTTTTCGACATAGCAATGTTCACTGGCAAATTCCATTTGAAGCAACAAGCGTCGCGAGACGAGACCTGAGACTAGATATTACCTATGTAATTGTAGATCCCCACGACAAAAAAAAGGTGGATCCCGGCGCCTGGCAACAGTCCTACAGAACTACTGAACACTCATTTTACGACATTTCAAGTTCACGGCACATTGTCTGGCTCTAGGTACATGATGGTAGGTAACCTCACACGTTTCACACCTCATAATTCACAGGATTGACAAGGAATTAAACAAGGAACATTACATTCAAAGCACATATTTTAATGTCAAGTCACAAGTGAGAAGTGAAACCGCAAGGCTACCAGGACCCGTAGTGATTACTTAAGCAATCCAACGTTCTTGTATATACTCTTTCAATCCATGCTTCAGTGTCGTAACGCAATGCATTTGTTGATCGGCATACCGAGATCCAGAATTCACTCCGAACGTAGTTTTTATTTATAAGTACAGGAGAAGGCGAGTCATAGCGATATGATCGATAAAGCCTAAATACACTTCTTAAAAAGAAAAACCTATAATAATGCATGCCTCGTCCGGTCAGCCACCTTCAAATGGGAATGGTAAACTGTAGGTAGGACCTGCTTGAACCCACCTATACCCTCCCACGACAAAAAGGTGGGTCCCGGCGCCTGCCAACAGTCCTACGGAACTACTGAACAACCACACACGTCATCACATGGCACATTGGGCACAAGTTACTTTAGAAATTCTTAAGCTTCAACTGGACTTGGCTTTCTGGCACATGGTAGGCAACCTCTCAAGTTTCACTTTACACCTCAGAATTCACAGGAATGACCAGGAATTGAACTATGGACATTACATTACATTCAAGCACGCATGTCAAAGTCACAAGTGAAAGTGGAACCGCAAGGCTACCGAGACCCGTTACGAATGTTGATGGATTTCTACAGAGTTGACCATGCTGCATTTGCGGTTCCATTCGCATTCAACTGAAACCGAAACTCAAGCACATCTTGACAGATCAAGCAGACAACCCGGAAGAGAGGCCAATAACAAATATACAACACTACCTAACTACACCCAACCCACTTTAAAGCCTAAACATAAACACCACAAACCCGCTACACGACAGCCTAGGGTATGAGCCATTCCACTCAATCGATGCAATAAATAATAAGAAATACCACACAAAAGAAAACAATAGATACTATGGGATAACAGGTACATAATATAAAAAGAGAAAGAAAAGATGGCAAAGGAAAAGAAAGGGGAAAGGGGGACGTAATTTACACATAGCCCACTCTCGAGAGAGCTTTTAGAAGGAGGGAGTTAAAAGGGATAAGAATAGATAAACAAGCATCGTCTTTGCCCGTGAGGGTGGAGAGATGAAAGGCAGATAAGAAGAGTACAGATAAATGAAGGCAAATAGTGCAGTATGAAAAGGAAGAAAAAATAAGGAAGGAGATTCGTCACCAACTCCGGAAACAACCCAACTAAGAAATATAAAACCCACAGATGAAACCACATCAAACAACATGAAAAAGCGAGAAAAAAAACAGAACCAGAACCCATCTATCACGCCCATCTACTGCTCCGAAACCCAAATCTCAATCTTGCCCTCCTCTCTCTTCTCCTTCCTCGCCTGCTTCTTCGCCTCGCTAATGCAGTTCTCGAGATCCTCTTGATCATACAATGCGATAAACCCGTCACCATCTTCGTCCCGGATCTTACACTTAATAGGACCGGTAATTCCGAATTTATCCTTGATTCGCTGGGTGAACTCTCTGTAGTCCTGGTTGGGAGAGATGACAATCATGCGAGTGTCCTCCTTGCCGTGGCACTTGACCTTGTACTTCTTGACCTCGAGTTGTCTTGAGGAACGCGAGCCGCCGGAGCGAGATGAGCGTGGGTCGAGAATCTCAAAGTCGTCGTCAACAGAGCTGCCTTCGTACTCATCCGAGTATGTTGGCTCCTCTTCGACATAGCGTTGGCGTGAAGGGGCACGGCGAGATTGACCTCTGCGGGAGCCAGCAACGGATTGAGCGCGCTGGGAGGTACGGACTGGAGGCTCTTCGCGGTAAAGATCGTACAGCTCATCACGCTCGGAGTAATCCTGAGGGACGGTGCCGTACTGCTCTTCTATGGCAGAAGGACGACGACGCTCACGAAGTGTTGGTGGAGGGGGCTGGCGGCGTGTGGAGGCGGTGGATGCGGAGCGGACCGGAGCTGGGGCATATCGACGAGAGCTACCGCCAGAATCACGGCGTTCCTCACGGAGAGGAGGAGGAGGCATGGCTCTTTCGCGTGTAGTATTATTACGACGCATGGCATTCTCTTCTTCCCTGGCGCGGTCTCGAGGGTCGGGCTGCCTGTAGGTGTTTGAACGGCCTGGAGGAGGTGCGGGTCTTGTGGTACCGGCGAATGTGTTAGATCTCTGCGGTCCGACGCCTCGCATCATATCCTTCTCCGGTGGTGGTGTAGGCGGAAATAGGCCAACTTGAGCGTTCTCCTCCTGCAATCTCTGTGACGAAACAAGGCCTGGCTTGACCAAGTTTGTGGCAGCCCATGAAATCTCTGACTCTTTTCTGTCGTCTTTGGGTTGTTGACCGTCCATGATCTTCTTGACTTCAGAACCGGCGAATCCGGTGAAGGCATTCTCTCTGTCCGAGGCAGCAACTAATCGTGCCTTGCCCAAGTAATCCTTCTGCTTTACATTGCGAACCTTCTGCTCATTGGGCCTGTACACCACTCCTATGGGGATTGAGAAAACAGTATATTCCTGCATCAAAGTTAGCTGGGTTCATGACAGCCTTCAACTCTCGGTACACATACCACAGCCTGTTCAGCAATAGCTTCATCGATAACCTTGTGCTCCTCCGTCTGCTTTTCCTTTGCCGCAAAGTTCAAATCTTGCATACCCTCCTCAAACTGGCCGGCGTAGATGTAACATAATCCTCTATTGAACAAGACCTCGCACGAATAAAGGCGGAACTTGAGGCCGAGCTGCTCATAATCGATCAGGTTGTTGCCCCTCAGATACAGTAAAGCCTCGTTGAAGTTGGCGAGAGCTTCCTGGTAGTCGGTGAGGAGGAAGTTTGACACTCCCTGCTGGAAGTATGCAACGGCGAGGAATTGGTCGAGCTTGGTGGCCTTCTGGTATGCGATAATCTAAGGCCGAGAGCAGTACGTTAGTGTGAGTTCAAGGATGGCCGAGTGTGCACTCTTGTTGTGCACTGGCTGGCGGAGGAACGAGGAGAAACTTACAGCTTGTTCATGCTCGGCTAACGTCGCGTGGATCATACCAATGTTGAACCAGATCTTTGACGTATCTGCATTCTCCTCGAAAATCTGAAGGGCTTGCTCGTACTCCTGAGCGTCATAGTGCTTCAGTGCTTCTACCCAACTTTCAATTTCCTACAGCAGTCCCGTCAGTATTCGCACTCTCCAACAACCGACAACAACCAGCTCCTTTCGCTCCTTACCTGTTTTAACGACATGTTTCCGGTATTTTAAAGCCTTTTGCTACCGGTCCTGCACCCTATGTGCCTTTCTTCTCTTCGGATACTGTCGGTCGTGACGAGCGCTCACGGTCGATATGCAAGCAACTGTCGCGGCCGACGGGGTTGAGTGTGGATTTGGGAGGTTGTGCGGGAGTGAGGGTAGGTAGGTCGAGTGCTGTCGCTTCTCGTCTTGGTCCGTCCCTTTAACACTTTTCTCTAGGCTCAGTCCAGCTGCTTTCAGTAACCGGTGATGCTCAAGATTTGTCGGAATGCCGTTTGCGAGCAATAATGCAGAATAGCTTGTTGACGGGAAGGGAAATGTATTGAGCGGCGTAGTTGTGTTTGTTGGATTGACTTTGTCCCGACTATCTGTTCCTTTCCGGTGTAGGGTTTTCTGATGCGTACGAGTGTTTGATTGGTTTGGCCGGTCTTCGCTTCTGTCTGTTGTGTTGCTGGATCTAGGGCGAGCTTGTGACGGGATGGTACTGTAAACTAAGGTTTCGAAACGGGTCGGATGGGGTTGTGTCGTGCAGCGAGGAGAGAAGGAGTCGTGCGGCGGACAAGAGGGACGGCGGTTAGGAAAGGAAGGAGTAAGGGACGACGGTGAAGGGAAAGATGCGAATAATATGTATAACAGAGTTGTGCAGGTAAGCGTGCCCCGGTCGTTCTAAGGCGTTGTTGGTGCCGTGCTGGTGGGTTTATGGTCGGAGGTCGGAGAAAAAGAGAGAAAGAAGGAGAGAGGCACGAAAGAAAGTTTACCGCCTGATGGGGTTCTTGTGTTGTAACTTTGACCAACTGCAGGTCGGAAGGCTGTGGGGTTAGCTGCAACGTTTTCTTGGTAACGATGGAAACGATGGTTGTGAAGCGCCGGCAGCAACGGAAGCGGACTGGATGTATTGGATGGGAAGCGACGCAAAACGGTAATAAAGGAATTTAAATGGGAAATGGGAATAATAAATGAGGGAGGCAAAGTGAAGGTGAATGGAAATGCCCTCGAATCGACCGAGAAACACACCACGAGCTGGAAGAGAGTGTAAATCCTTCTCAGACCGAGAAGGGCAGGTTCAAAACGAATGGAACAACTGAAAGATTAGTTGAAACGAAACTCTGTTTACCAGAAAAGAGGAAGAAAGGAAGGTGTGGGAGGAGAAAGAGAAACGAAAAAGGAATGGAAGAAAATTTGAGCAGCACTTTGGCAAAGAGGTTATCCAAGTCAGTGGGCAGGCCTTGGAATAAATGCAAAGTATCGATACTGAAAGAGCCAGGAGGAATCTTCAACCAGGACTTACAGGGCAGTTTGAGACGTTTCGACAGATTCGGAGATGTATAATGAACCTTGTTATTGGGTATCCAGAGGAAGATGCGACGAATGATGCTCCACCTTCCAAGCGCTAAGCCAGGGGAAACCTCTGTGTACTGGAGGCCCGGTTTGGCATGTATTGGAGAGAAGCAGTGTAATAAAACAGATAACAGCTGCACTGTAAGACGTTCAATGCACGATAGAGTCTGTGGTCCGCGTTTCTGGTTTCCCAGGATTCTTTGACGGATGCGCACGCTCTGAATGTGCCTG
Organism: Ascobolus immersus RN42; assembly: GCA_003788565.2. NCBI lineage: Eukaryota > Fungi > Ascomycota > Pezizomycetes > Pezizales > Ascobolaceae > Ascobolus > Ascobolus immersus. The sequence continues at coordinate 50,978 of ML119755.1, forward strand.
CAGATTGGTGATATCAACCAAGAAATATTCCTATCGAGCCTAACTGCTATGTACAAGTACGTTGGACTTTTTGCAACAGAAGCCAGAGAGACTCGGTGAGGGAACAAAGGCACTCGTGTTGGTCGGAAATCAAGAGCCTCTCCCAACCCAGACTGGTGCCTGAAGGCTGAATCCAGACTTGAGAATTATAAACTCAAAAATAAGGTTGCTCCCGACCCGACGAAGCGTCACAATGTGTGGCAAGATAAACTTTTCAGTCCCGACATCCTTCACACATCGTCCAAATCCAACATCCTCTCCTGCCAACTAGACCGCCTTCAGTATCGCCGTACATCTCGCTCCTCATACCCCTCATCATAACTCTCCACCACCACAAAGGCTCTCTTGGCCCAACATCCTTGGCCTGGGCTGTGCGTGTCGTTCATCGTGCACCTTCGGCACGAGCACTTCCGAGTAGGAAAGATGCCGAATCTCTCAAGCGAGCTCGAGCGAGCGCGAGCGGCTACGACGAGATGAGATGAGATCAGTTGAGTAAGGCCTGATATGATTACAGAATCCGGCAGTTTCCCTTCAAAATGCAATTGGAACTCTTCGATTCGCACTCTCGTCTCAACAATTTTGAAGTGAATCATCCGCCTCACACAGCCAACCAATCAACCTCTCAAGCCCGCCTGAATCAATCCCCCAAAGATTGTTTCCGCTGGACGTTTAAAACATTACACTCTCCTTTCCTTTTCTTTCAGGTGCATCGTGACAGCTGGACGGGGATATTTGATGGCGCATCTTTCCCAAAGTGAGACTTCCCTGACTCCACGAGTGCAAATCCATCTGGAAGTGCAAGTTGATCATCTCGTTCCTGCATGAGCTACAGTAGCCCCAACGCCCATGAGGTGCGAAAAGCAAGGCCCAGCCAGACAGACATCTGCGAAAAATGTTCCGCCGCGCCCACGCAGAAACTCATCGACCCGCAACCTCCCCAAGGTTGGTGGGTTGCTTTCGGGTAGCCACAGGTTGACAGCTTTCGCCATCAGTACATCCCCATCTTCCCCTCATGACAGCAGAGGCTCCATAGAAGTTGCCATACAAGTGCATCTCTCTCATCGGAGAATTCCACAAGGGTAACTAGGAAGCTTGGGCGCCTGAACCAGGACCGCCAAGCATCTCCGAAACGACCCCGAGGCAACCACGGCCCTCTTCAACACCATGCTGAAACGCTGAAACATCCTCTCCCCTCATGTCTACACAAATTTTCCGCTTCTCCCTTCTTCAACCTGGTGGATATTCAGTAGGGCTAGACTAACCGAACCCAAACCGGAAATGTCCAGGCACGGAAACGTCCTCATCTTCCTCAAAAGAAGCAGAAAGCAAGATACAAAGAAGCTTCTTTTTCATGCGATCCCTCGTTAGGACATGGCCGGACCGGGGCTTGCCGCACATTGTCAGTTCCAGACCATCGGAGCACGAAAAGTCCAACATCTACGATGCAGCCAACCTATCACAGGCTGTCCCTCAATTCTGCACAAAGCTCAGACAGTTTGCGCTCCCTGGTCACCTCGTGCCAACCTTGATTTTGACGTTTGGGAGCTAATGAAGGATGGGCATTTGCAGTTTTAAAGTTTTTCTGCTGCCCCACCATCGTTGGAGCATGAGAAGGCTACAGCATGATGAGATCAGTGGCAGATCACCCTTGACAAGCGGCACGCTCGCTAAATACCATGAAGTTTCAACCCTCTGAGCAGATCTGGGTCAATCAGAACGTTCATATCTAAACATGACAGGTTCGCCATAGGTTAACGAAAGATAAGATTGCTCACGATCAAAACACACGGAGACAGGTCAGAGCAAGGGTAGCACGTGTGCCCTACAAAAGCGGTTGGGTATCATTTCTATGTCAAACACCTCCTACTTATCGTGCAGCTCGCAAACGAACACTGGAAACGAAAGCAGAAAGCAACACAGGCTAGGCTGAAGAACGTACGAAAGCAGTCATGATAGAGTCATACGTCATCAGACCATTCCCTTCTCTACATTCTCCTTTCGTTCCTCCCACAGAGACTTTCCGGAGCACGAGCAGACCTAGAATCATGTTAGCATCTGGCTTTCCGCACAGCACCACCTCTATGCAAAGGCACGGCTAGGAAACCAATAGGAGGTATCTCCTAGCCGCCCAAATACCACATCACATGTGACGGGGCACTTACGGTCTTGTCGTTCTCCCAGACACCGGCACTTCTTGCAATAACGCCCAACACCTCTTCCTCCCCATCCTCCTTGCTCTTGACAACCATACTCCTACCCACCAAGTCCAACACACTCACTTCCCGCTCTACAAACAAACCTCCCTTGCCATCCTTGCCCACCTCCACCTCCCCTAGCCTTCCGAGCTCACCAAACACACTGCCTGTCGTCTTGCTACCCTCGCTGATATCTCCGCTTGTCCTGATTGACGCCTCATACTTTCCCTGTCTCAGTCCCCGTAGAGTAAGGTCGATGATGGTGTAGTTTGGCGCAACCTGGACCATACGTGCAAGTCCACGGATCGGGTCGGCAATGTTGGGAGCAAAGGTCTCGAGGATGCAGACAGCGGCGGAGTTGGGAGCACCGGTACCCCGAAGAATGGCATCCTTTCCGGAGGCTTGGAGTGCCGAGACAATCTGAGATGGAGGAGCGGTTCCAGTGATGGAGACGAGTTCGGCTTTGAGGTCGACTTCGATAGTTTTGATACCTGTGATACGAGGTGGTTAGCTGGATGTCTCACTTGCATCTCTCCCCATCTGCCTTCCCAACCAACCATATCCCTTCGTCTCCCTCTGCAGTGACAGCCGTCCGGTATTTCCTTTTCACCCAGAGATGAGCTATCCAGCGATCCAACTCTCGGCCCCCATGTCGTGCAGAATCCCAACTTCCAGAGCATCTCCGGAATCCAACTCTTCGGTTCCTCTACCCACAAAAAGCAAAGAGGCCAGAGACACGATTCAAGACATACCCTTAACGGCGCTTAGAGTGTTGCGGACGGCATCTTCACAGCTGGAGCAGTCCAGTGGAACGGCGAAAAGCGTCTATATTGTCGGCCCCGATCGTGGGAATGTTAGCCATTGGTCGGTTGCAATCGTGGCGGTGTTGTGGGTTGAATGAGAGGAAGTAAGGCATTTGGGGCTGACGAGAGTGTGAAGAGTTGAGTTTGGTGTGGTTTTGTGGTGTGGCTGGTACGAGGTGGAGTGGATGGGGAAGTACCTGGAAGGGTTGGAGCATGATGGAGAATATGAAGATGTCGAGTCTGCGTGAGTGTCACTGGATGGTGTTTTCGCAACAACGGCTTCGGGTAGAAAGGTGGGGAGGAACGGCGCACAGCCTGCAGGTTAAAAACATTTCCATAAAAGCGAGATCCTCTAGATAGTTCCCGCGCGAGACTGTGATTCTTAGAAGCCCAAAGACCATTCCATCAAAATATTAGAAATCATCCTCTCCCGAATCTTTCAATGACATGACGGCATCTCCTCATCCTTCCTTCCTTTTGGTGGGGCAGCCCCACTACCGAGAAGCTTTCATGCACAGGCACGGAGCCTGCCGTCAAGCAAAGTCTTGGCATCCGTTCACTCTCTCAAAAATTCTCAACACCATCACCACCGCAAAATCAGTCTACAGAATCGGGCCGAACTTCGGAAGCGGTGGACACCTGAACTAAACCCGGAACTCAACTGAATCGCCCACCATGTCTTCCCTTCTCGGCCAGGTAACTTGCCCCTCTTTCGGCGCTCCACCCGGATGCAATTCCGCACCCATAGAACTCCCGCCCCGACTGACACCCCCATTCCTCATCTCATAGACCCGTCTCGCCTACACCCGCACCTGGCACCATGTCTCGATCCCCGACGACCCACGCACTCTCGGCCGTCTCGCCAGCGCCATCGCTGTCGTCCTCATGGGCAAGCACAAGCCAAACTACGACCCTTCGCAGGATATGGGCGACTATGTTGTCGCCTCGGGATGCAGCGATATCTTTGTGAGCGGCAAGAAGATGACGGATAAGAAGTACTACAGCCACACGACAAGGCCGGGAAGCTTGAAGGTGCTTACGATGGAGAAGTTGATGGAGAAGAAGGGTGGAGGGGAGATCTTGAGACGGGCTGTGTCGGGAATGTTGCCAAAGAACAGACTGAGAGACAAGAGATTGGCTAGACTGAAGAGTAAGTCGTCTCCGGGATTGCGTTGATAGGGGTCGGTCAATGTGGGGTTGGTTTGGGTCGAGGGGAGGAACGAGTGCCATTAGTCGATTGAGCTGGGAAAAAGGCAGGAAAAGAGGGCAGTGGAGAGCGATCGTCAGCAGAAGGAAGAACGGCGGTGAAATGGGAACATGCTAACATCGCCGTCAACAGCATTCGAGGGCAGCGACCATCCCCATGTCAACAACATCGTCAAGTTCAACTACACTCCCAAGAAGCTCCAGCCCTACACTCCCGTCCAGGACGCCCTCAACTCTCTCAACTCCGCCCCAACCACCACCTCCGCATAAACGCATCCTCTACGATATCACTTTCATTAATGTTGGCCAACAAAAGCATAGGAGGAGGGTGGGAAGGATGGGATGGACCTCGGCTAGAAGTTGTAGATGGATTCGAGTTCCGGGAATGTCGAGTGCCCAAGTAAGAGCAATGGTAGTCGAATCCACATGGCAGTCATAAGCGAGACGTATGGGCTTTCACTTCTCTTGGGCAATATGGCTTCGAAACAACGAGTTAGCAACTGGAAGTGCATCTCGGGTATATATGTACGATAGTAGCAACAGGAATCCACGCAAGGTTCGGAATCACTGCGAGTTCAAGAGATGCAGGGTCCAGACAGTCGAGCTGGTCAATCATTATGGATGGTGAATATGGTGGAATGATTCTGGGCGCAAAATCGTGCAAGCCAGCGCAGCCGACATCCAGGCATAACCGACCCGATAGCTGGATCGCAATTACACTATTTCAACGTTCAAAAACTGTACAATGTGTAAGTCCGGTACTGCAAATACTCGTACCCTGCCCCCCTCTGGGTGTTGTTCCTTTTCTGCTGTGAGCTACAATTCCACCAAGCATGACTCCTAGCAAATCTCTCAAACTCCTGTAAACTATAACAAGCCTTGCAGCATTTTAAAGTATGCCTCTTGAAGATGGTATAACTTCTGGAACAGCAAGAGTACGGAATCGTTCTTTATACAACGAACAGCTGATTAAAAAGCTTGATGAATCTCCAGGCGGAGCTCAAAGGATAGTCTAAGGAGAGGTAAGAGAAGTTTAGCTAACAAATAAGTTGGATTTTTTTCTGCAAAGACTGTTGATATCTACATTGCAATATTGGTGGAGGTTGCCTTCTGCGCTGTTGAAAGTCCTGGAAATGAGGCTCGAGAGATCATCTAAGATAAAGTTTATCTCTTTAGCCCCACGCTCGGACCATCAAACTAGGGCTGGAAATGCTTGGGCGCTTAGTAATTGATCGCCAGTCACAGTCACAACGTGTTCCATACCGGCTCGACATGCCTTTAATGGCAAGGTCGCTTCTGCTCCTGCTAACGTTACAAGTCGAGTCACAACAGATGAATACTTAGGCGGAGTCCGAAAAAGGTTATTTACTGTTGGTATGTTTGGTTCCCAATCCTTCGTTCTTTCTAACTTTAACAGGTCATCAATTGAGGTTCACTTCAACCACGTCTGTGTAGAGAGTAATCGAAGTCGAAGAACGTGGTATGCTTGAAAGCTTAATTCCATTACTGGTGGCTAATCAAGAAACAGATTCATCGTCAAAATGGAGCCTGCTAATGAGCAATTGAAGAGAGCATTGCCGACTATTCTGCAAAGAAGTTCCAAGACGCAAGGGATTTCTTCTACTAGAGGAGTGTACATTTGCGAGAACTATGTCAGCGAATGGCAAGGATTTGAACAAGAAGTTGGAGCCTACATCAGCGCCACAGATCTCTCTTTCGAGGTTCCTGCAGAGACGTGCGAGGTCGAAAAGGTTCTCGTTGGCAATGAGAGTAGCCTGGTAGGAAGGTTCCTTCAAAACATCGGCGTTCCTCTTGGTCGAGTCATGAGCGTGTTGTCCTCGCAAGACCTGCTGTTTGGCGACGCTTACTCAGGAACGTTGAACCTGTCCAAAAGCATTCCAGACATTGTGCTGCTTAGACAATCAGATGGAGTTGTTACTTTGGTCGGTGAGATCAAGCCGTTCTGGTTGCTGGCCCTTGAGACCATGGATCCAGCAGAACCTAGGTCTTTGTCTGCCCTCTTTGGTCCGTTAGGTGAGAATCCAAATTCTTCGGCAGCTTCCGGTGATACTAACGGAAATAGGGCAACTTGTTCGCTACATGTTTGACACGAAACTTCTTTTTGGGTTTCTCTCTACTTACAATGCGACAATATTCGTGCGCAGGACGGAAAGATTCAGATTCGAGATTTCCAGACCAATTCTTGCGGCCGGGACGAGCCCATCCGTACGTCAATGCTTCGCTTATGTGGCACACATTGCCAGTACCTCTGGGTTTGAGAATGATCCGAGCTTCTATGACGAAGAAGCCGCTTCAAAGGTGTTCCGCAACCCCATCGGTATCGTCAACTCCAGCAGGGTTTCTCGAGGCAGAAGACCGGCGACTCAAGGTGGATCGAGCGTAAGCTCCTCGAGTGTGTTCGTCCAAACATCGCTTGGCTCGTTCTCTGTCGAATTGTTCGATGAGATAGCACACCGTGTTTTCAAGGTAAGGTTTGGAGCTGAGATTCTTTGCATGAAGGTATTCGACGAAGACAGCGTGGATTTGTAAGTGCTTGTGCTAAAACCTTTCGTGATGTTACTAACGTTCTTCACAGTTTCGATACTGAGATCGCCGGCTACCTTGCGATTGAAGAAATGGGAGGATCCACAGTCTTCCCGAAGCTCGTCGGATTTGGCGAGATAATTCTTGCCAACACCATAGGTGGACACGCTATGATAATCAGCCTGCGTGCTGGGCTTCCTCTCTCCGAGCTTGATCCTGCTGTCTTGAGTTCAGAGCAAAAGGTCATGCTGCATTCGAGGTTTACTGAAGGAATTGATGTTTTGCGGCACCTCGGTTTCTTTCTCCATGACCTCAACCCGTCCAACGTCCTTTTCGACATGAAGTCCATGGAGGTTACCATCGTTGATCTGGAGAGCTTATTGGAGAACAAGATGGGATGGCCCATCGAGGACGGCCCAGAGGCCCTGGGCATCTCAGAGTATCTTCCATAGAATGGGAGTCTTGGGAATGAATGCACCTCACCGTGACAAGAGTCTTCCGTGAATGGCTTTGATTACTTCATGCAATTGGAGGAAAAGCTGAGTCCGGACAACGGGCAGGACAAGCGTGCACAGGCTTGCAGGCTAGCAGAAAGCATAGCGAGATTTGCTGAGCAGCACAGAATCTGAACATACGTCAGTGCTTCTACCGCTCTCTTTTGCCTCAAGTACTAATGCTATTCTCAGTCTCGTGTTTGTTGCTCTTTCATGCTGTTTTGGGAGGAAATTCGACGGAGGTCTTTCATCATTTTCTTTTATTTGTTTTCACTTTTTTATTTCTCCGTTTCGTGTCTTTAAGGCGTTTGGTGGGATGGAACATGGTTTCGGTTGCTTTCGTATTTGTTTCTATGGGCGTTTCGTGGACTGATTGAAGACTTCTCGGCATATCTTTTTGTTTATTCATTTCGTTATTATCTCAAGGCGTTTGATGGGGTTAATGAGGGTTTCGGTTTCTTATTGTTCGGACCAGGCGTTTATCGGGGTGTGTTTTAATGGGTGGGATTTGTAGTACTAAGTAGGCATTGTTTATGGGACGTGATAGACTAAATCGTTTAAGAATACAATGGGTACTTCTGTCTATGGCTGTTTTGGGAGTGTGGTTTCTTGTCTACGTATACTTATGTGGTGATGGAGCTGGTGGCTTCTTGATGGATGATAGCCGCTCTTGTCTAGTTTGGGTCATTAAGCAAACAATCTGCTTCCGATTCTTTATGGATTAGGGGTCCACGTTGAAGAGTTAATGAGGGTCGATTCTAATTGTCGATAGCTTCAACCTCTCGATCCTCTCTGGAGACGGATGGGTTTAGTTGACGTAGCCTCATCCCCGGGCATCGATCACGGGACATGATCAAGTTCTACGCAAATTTGCCACTTCGTGGAGACTGGGAATGAGGCTAGAGTTGACGAGTTGGAAGTTCTATGTTGGTAAAAGCGACGTTCGACCAAGCCTGAGACCATTAGCTCAACCTTTTTCGAACCGTTTAATCTCAGCGCCTTAGGTCGCTCTCAACTCCAACTTCTCAACTTGAGGTGATGAAGTCATCATATCATATGCATACTGTAGGGCTTGATGTGGATACAAGAGCATATTTCACAGCTGCTAGAATTGAGGTCCCCTGTACGTGCGTATCCCCGGTACTTATCACTCCATACGGTAAAAGTAGGAAAACTTTGGCAGCAGTGAGCCATGCAGGCTCAAAGAATTATACATCTTGTCAGAACTGTTTCCCTTTCGGGTTGCCGTATCATTTGATACTAATTCCGGTCTGGCCTATTGTCAGTCTGAGCCAAGCGCTTGAGCAAAACAAACGAGTGGAATGATATTTGAACTTGGAAGACCAAGATGTAGAGCCCGATCAAGAGTAGAAACGAAAAGACTAGAAGCATATATGTACTACCAAACTGCTTGTGGATTTGGCACAATCAACCTGTCAATGTCAAGCACCAAAGTTCCAGCTGAAAGTTGTGGTCGCACAAGCCCCCAAGGCTGCACCAAATCAGGTCGTTTTTGTCCCAATCAGGAAATACCTACACGACTCCAACACCAACCTTCACGATCGTCGAGATCGCAATCTAACTTTCCGGAGTTTAAGGAGAAACATTGACCACTCCGATGAACTGAAATCGCGTGGCAGTATAGGTTGCCCGGTTCGCTTGTTGCTTTGGTGGTGTTGAGCCGCAATCGAGAAGACGATCGGGCAAAAGCGGTCCAAGTTGATGCATATGGCTCTTTTGAACTCGGATTCTGAAAGGTATAAAGCTCATTGATACTGCACACTGGGTGCTCTTCTTTATTCCTGATCGGCATTTGCTGTCAACAGTCCTTTACTGTTTCTTTCAACTCTCTCTTCTTACCAGTCATTCATTTGAGCTTTAAGCTTTCTGGAAAGATGAAGATCACACTCGCTACTCTTCTCGTTTTTGCATCTGCAATTGCGGCCGTTCCTTCTCCTGAGCCACATCACGACTGGAATGGCCAATGCAAGCCAAAAACTCGGACTGTTACCAAAACCACCTGGAAGTAAGTCTCGTCAGCATCTTGCAGCCATCTCCGTAATAGTAGCTAACCTTTATCTCCAGGGGCAAGACAACCTCCACGCGGTACAAGACCGTCTACCGCACCACAACCAAGAACTGGTGCAAGAACGACCGCTGGCGCCACACCGTCACAAAGACCCGTACACAGACTCTCACCAAAGTCACCACAACAGTCTCATCAGTCACCAACACCATCCCCACCACCTTGACCAGCACTCTCGACCCTCTCATCGTCAGCATCACCTCCACCGCCCCAGCAGAGACCATCACCCTCACCAGCACCGCCATCTCCACCCCCGACGCCGTGACAATCACCTCCACCAGCTCGGCCCTCCCAAAAACCGTCACCCTGACCGTCGTCTCCACCCCCTCCCCAATCACCGTCACCGTCACCGCCTCTCCGGAACCGGAGCCAACACCCACCGGCCCAGCCGTAACCTTCACCAACGGCGGCTTCGAAGACCCTGCCGCTTCCGCCTGGACCTCCCGTGCTATCCAGGGTCCTGTCGTCACCGACTCCCGCTTCATCACCGGCTACTCCTCCGCCACCGGCGTCAAGTCCGGCAGAAATGCGTATCGCCTCTGCGCCGCTGTTGACCCAGAGCCTTATACCATCACCGAGGTTGCCCAGCCATTTACCTATGCTGTTCCCGGACGGGCCCACAAGTTCAGCGTTTGGGCGAAGCATAGAGCCACCAGCAGTCAGACACAGAAGTGTACGTTGAAGGTTTTCAGTGACGGGAAGGAGATTTTGGCCTCCGGCAATCTTGTCAATGACTTCACTCTTCTTGAGGCGGAGTTTGTGCCGGGTAAGGGGGTGGAGGTGATGGCGATTCAGGCTCATTGTAGTGTTCAGGGGGAGCAGGGGAATTTTAAGGTTGTTGTTGTGGATGATGTTGCTGTTGAACTTGTTGCGCAGTAGGGTTGGATGCGTGCGGTGCTTGCTCGGGTCTGGTTGGGGCTTGTATGGTGTGGCTATAATAGTTAATCTTAATTCTAATACTGGCATGAAAGACTTACTTGGATTGATAGATATCCCTAGGCTCAGACAGTCGCAAGTTCATGTGTGCGCTCATTCCTTCAATGCAACTGCCAGTGAATCTGTCCTCTTCCAGTGGTTGCAGGTCACTTCTGAGAACTCCGTCCTGCCCTCAGCTACCTCGTATTGCCTGTTGAGTCACGGTACCGTTACTCTCGAGTCTCTCCCATACATGTGTTTGCATCTCAGCCTTGCTCGTGTGTTGAAATTGTTGCGTCGAGCGCAAGTTTGGTGGTCAAGGTGGGAACTTTGCGGAAGTTGTAACTTTTGTGGATGATCGTACTTGAGAAACCCGGTACAGGCAAGAAGAAAGCGAAATCAGGGAAGAATCGAATAGACTACAACCTATTTGAAGCGAAAATCGTTGGGTGTTGTGCAATTGTGAGGAACGGTTGTTGGTGAGTGCGGTGTTGAGTTACGGAGATGAGATGAGGTTGAGTTCAAGCACAAACTAGACTCAGGCACGGTGCGGCAACGGCAACGAGCCTCGTTCCCGGCCCAAAGTGCAAAGCGTGTTCAGAGCGATATTGCAAAGAGCCTCGGGGAAAATGCTTCGTACGAATATGTAGCCAGTCAAATGGCAAGGCCGTCACTGAAGGTCGAGCAAAAACATACAGCACCAAGGATTCCCGCGTGGTCACCCACCGCAGTACTAACTTGGCGATTAGAAGCTTGACTATGGGAGAGCGGACGGGATCCCGTATATTCTTCAATCTATGGCCGTATGTGACAGAAGGATAAAATTTGCACTTTTGAGCTTATACCCAAGGATCGTTGCCTTCGACAACGACAACTTTTGGTCTTTGGGAAAAAATGGCATACTCGGAGAGTGTCGTTCGAAGAAGTGATTCTTGGGCACGAGTATAGCTTTACAGTCTCATCCCAATATTCAAGGCACCTCCGCACCCCCCACTACAACTGGCGAGAAGAAGCTGTCTTTTTTTTCTATCCTACAAAACATTCTCATTGTATGGATCCACCCCAGTTACCGCGTAACTGGCGAGAAGAATTCTTCAATTTATGGCTGTACAATTTCGACCCAAGAACTTATATTGACAGAACTTCAACGTGGGAGACAGGCAGAGTACGTCACTTGGCCTCGGGATCAGTCAGAGAAGGCCGGTTTATCATGACGATTAGCATTACAAACCCTTAAAACTCGCGACACCCTCTTTCAACACCGCTTTGCCTCGATCGCCTCTATCAACAATCTTCACTGTCGGCAACGAGGATCTTCACTTCTATTTATCTGTCCATGGCACCATTCCAACGGCCAACTCCACCAGTTCGGCTTACCAAATGCGCTTATCGATAAGAGACCCAGCAACCAAGCCTTCAGGGCACTAGCTCGGTACCAAGACCGCCCGTTCCCTCCCAAACCAACTTCCCCTCCAAACCTCCGCATCGGTATTCGCCGGAATCCACAATCTCAACCTCAACCTTTGCTGCCAGGCCGTCCTCCAGAATCGTTCGAGGCAATCACCAAAGCTCGATCGTTTACAAGCCAAGAAGGGTGCAAAGTCTGGAGAAACGGAGATTAGGAATTGCGGCAACATAATGAAATGGACAAATTCCGTCACGGCCCTGAGCTGAAGCGCAACACACATGGTTGGTGAAGGCACGTTCCGAAAGCTTAATGGCGAGCGGCGAACCGAACCAAGCTTTCTGCGCTGCCTGTATGTAAGCCGCAACTGAGCGCATCTCCGACTTCCGCCAGGAAAGATCAGACGATGAATCTCTCACCTCCGCCATCTGGGAGCCTTTTTTGTCGATGTCTTGCAAAGCTTTTGTAAGAAAAAGTAAAAAAGATGAGACTAACTTGATGCACAATTCCGAACGGGCAGGGACGCCGAGGCTTGGGGAGGTGGGCGGAAAGTGGTCGACTCCAAAGATCTCTGCCTTCCAACCATGCTTTTTACGTGAACGGGGGATGATCTAGAAGGAGAGGGAACTGATAAGAGATTCCCGGAGAGGGGAGTGAGTAGGCAGGTATAATAGTTGGACGATCCCCCCTCCTCAATTTCAACTTGTTCTTTCTCGCTACTTCATCTCGTTCCTGCTTCTTTGCCTGCCCGGTCTCTTTGAGAGTTTCAACGTAGACTTTGCATCCTTTCCATCATCACACCGTAGTCAACACCATCACATAACCATCACCACAATGTCTTCCCTCACTTCCGCCCGCTATGGAAAGGTACCGTTCCCTCTCTTCATCCCCCACGCTCAATCCCCAGGCCACAATATCCCACCATCACCACCATGAGACTCCCCCGCTAACTCCCCCACCAGGACAACGTCCGTCTCCTCAAAGTCGACCGCTGCCCCAAGACCGGCATCCAAACCTGCACGGAAATGACCGTCTGCGTCCTCCTCTCCGGCGACATCGAAACCTCCTACACCAAAGCCGACAACAGCGTCGTAGTCGCCACCGACTCCACCAAAAACACCATCCACATCCTCGCCAAAACCACCCCCATCAACCCCCCCGAACTCTTCGCCTCCACCCTCGCTACCCACTTCGTCAACCAGTACTCTCACATCCACGAGACCTTCGTCAAAGTCATCACCCACCGCTGGACGCGCCTCGACGTCGACGGCAAGCCCCACCCCCACTCCTTCCACCGCGACGGCGTCGAAACCCGCAACGTCGACGTCCACTACCAACGCAACGGCGGCCTCAACCTCCGCTCCTCCATCGTCGGCCTCCACGTCCTCAAGACCACCGGCTCTCAATTCCACGGCTTCGTCCGCGACGAATTCACCACCCTCAAGGAAACCTGGGACCGCATCCTCAGCACTGAAGTCGACGCCGTCTGGGAATGGCAAAAGTTCCGCACGCTCGAGGACGTCAAGAGTTTTGCTGCCACCGGCAAGTTCGACAAGGCTTGGGAGCTGGCCAGATATGTCACCCTCAAGACCTTCTGCGAGGATAACTCGGCGTCGGTCCAGGCTACCATGTATAAGATGGCGCAGGAAATCATCGAGAAGGCCCCCGGGATCGAGCACGTGGAGTACTCGTTGCCCAACAAGCACTTTTTCGAGATTGATTTGAGCTGGCACAAGGGGCTCAAGAACACTGGCAAGGACGCGGAGGTGTATGCTCCTCAGAGCAACCCGAATGGCCTCATCAAATGCCGTGTTTCGCGCAATGCAAAGTCCAAGTTGTAGAGGGCGGTTGGGTTGGTTGGTTGAGCTTGGTGGTGGTGGGCCGGGATGAGGAGTGGTTCTGATTGAGTTCTCGTTTCTTCCTTTTCTCGTTTCCTTTGTTTGCTTGATCTCTTTCCTTTTCCTTTTCTGTCTGTATATTTCCTCTTTTGCATAGTAATCTGGCAGTACTATACCCTATTATTACGACGGGTGTACTGGGGATTCGGTTTGCGTACATATATCATCTTTTTGTTTGTTTACTTTAGTTTGGTGTTTGGGAATTCAACTTTTTTTTGCATTTCTACATTGTTTTTTTGTCTGGGTGCTGTGACTCGGAAATATTGACATCTTGGTGTGATTTATAGTATGAAGGACGTCTGCTATCTATGGTGGTTCGCTTGACCGAATCTGCAGGAATCATTGGGTGGGCGTTTTAAGGTTGTGGCCTATCTAAGCTTATAAGTACTCTCCGTCCCATGATTGGGATGCATGCGTGCATGTAGATAGATAGACAATCTCGAGCCCACGACTGGCTTTGATGGAGATAAAGCAAAAAGCAATTCGCACCGCCAGGTTCGAGATGTGTAAGGTGTGGCTTCTGCAGGCCGAAACCTCGTGGGCTCCATGTGATAAATACGTGGGTACATATGGCATGCCAGTGAGCCGAGCACGAGAATTGCATGGGCTGGGAATTGAACTGGTCAGATATATTCTGACTGGCAGAACATACAGTGAGGTATCTGTAACATTGTGATATATATGGAGACCATCAGTTTGGTAGAAGGTGGAAAAGTTATATGTGGGAGTGAAGGGGAGCGGAGCAATCGGGATGGACCGGTTCGATTGCTCTGGGTTAAAGATGGGAAGCTACTCGTTGAATACTCGGGATCTCTTAGACGTTCATATCGAAGCCGAAGCTGAAGACCGACTCGGCCCGAAAGAGCAAGCTGGGGTCGGACCAGGATAATGAGAGGTTTGGGGGGAAAGCATACCAAATACTTCATACAAAGGGGCTGCCGAAATAGCTCTATATTGGGCACGCATTGCAAAGTATTCAAGCTCATTGTATGCTACCTACAAGGCTTGTCGGTCATTGCACTGACGGCTGCCCTGGGGTGGAGAGACATTGTCAATGCCCTGACAGATATTTTACATAACAGACCGAACTTTATCTTCAGCCTTATAAGCAGACGTGCCATGAAATCCTAATAAAGTGCAACCCATTATACCATGTGCCAGAGCTCGTGAACGTGGGCAATCAGGACAGAAACGTGACATCTACTTCCGCTTAGTCCTATTCCAGTAGAACGATACGTTAAACCTCATCATATCGATGGGCAGCCCTACGGATATGGCGAGTCCCTCTGTTGAACCGGGTAGCAGTAGCCATTTTGAGGTACCGTGCGGTTTCCACCTTAGCCGGCTCACACTGCTGTGTACTTGTATGCAGTTCTAGCCAACAGGCTACTCCTCAATTGTGGTGACCTGGGGTCGGATGGCCGTCAATCGTTCCGTTGTACCCAGCATTGTCGCACTTCTGGTCGATTGGTAGAATCACGGCAAGAGGTTCGAGTCGAGTCGCGGAAATTTGGCCCTTCACAGCCCCTGCGCCACCAAAGGGACACGGCTTGAGTTTGTCTGCTAACCTGTCGTTACTGTCGTGTGGGTCTGGGTGATCTCGACATATCCAGGTAGAGAGATTTCCAACAATCTACCATAGTCCATCGTTGTCGCTTTGGATAGTGCGTTTTTGGTGTTTGTTGTCCACTCGAAAACTCGGTTGCCAGTTGGTCGTCCGTTTCGTTGGTGTTGAGTGGAGAAAGGAAGCTGAGTGGTGGAAAGAGATCAAGCTTTCGCACCCCACCTTTAACCATTCCAAAGCCGCACTTCCCGCACATCATCAAACTCCACGACCACCAACTCTCCACCACCCCCAATATACCATACTCCTCCAACCCTCAACGCTCTATTCAAACACACAACAAGAGAAATTGCTGCAATCGCCCCATCAACACATCAACGACCCTAACGACACCAGCCTCATTACCATCACCAACAAGCTCGACCCTAAAAACGCACGAACCCGAAAAAAACTACCAGCAGAACCACCACCACCTCTCACCCCCGAAGACCTCTCCATCCTCACCATCATCACCATCACTAACCCGAGAACTACACCACAAACACCCAGGTTCTCCCGTCCGACCACCCGCCCACCTATCCACCCCGTCCATGCGATTCCAGTGAAGCCCTCACCACCATCGCTCCTCCACCACCCACCGCTTCATGGCAACTCGACACAATGCCTGAAGCCTTAAACTCATCCCCCAAGCCCCCCGTGCCCCCGTCTCCCCGGAAGCGCCCACACGCCTCCAGCGCCAGCAGTATGGCCGATACGCTGCCTGTACCGCGACCAAATGGCCTTCGTAGCGAGAGTGTAGGAGGATATGGAGTCGGGCCGTCTACCACCATCAACAACATCAACAACAACATTCTCCTCGCCAACAACAACCCCACAACCACAACCATCACCGCCGGAGGAGCAGGGGAAGCAAGAGGTGGAGGAGGAGGCGGAGGAGGGTTAGGTGCAGCTGTAAATCTCCGGGAAGGAGGAGTCGGAGCAGGTCCAGGACAAGCCATAGGAGGCGGTCCACCATCCCGCAACGCCCTCGCCGTCCCCGAACCCAGCTCCCTCACAACCACCCCCATGCTCAGCTCCACCACCACAACCCCCATGATCCGCTCCACCACCTCCGGCCCAATCCTAACCCCCTCGACCGACTACGGCAGCCACCACTCCCACACTCCCGATGCGCCGGAACAACAACTCGACGAGCTCAATGAAAAGCTCCGAAAGGAAATCCGGGTGAAGGAAGGAGCCGAGAACCTCCTCCAAGTGCTGGACACCAAGAAACCCAAAGAGTCCAAAAACGCAAAGATGCAGGCCCAGCGGGAACTCACAATCGCAAACTTCAACATCCAACAAATCCAGAACCAGATCCACGCCATCAAGCGGCCCCGCTCATCTCTCACCTTTCCCCGCAACGTCGTCCGGCAAAAAAGCGTCCGACTCGCCGGTTTCGGGCTCGTAGGCGGCGTACACGACCTGCTGAATGCCGAGGCAGCAGCAGCACAAGCAGCAGCAGAGGAAGCCGAGGGACTGTCGAATTTGACGCTGAATGATATTCTCGCGGCATTGGAGGAACGGGAGAAGCCGGCAGAATATTATGTGAGCCAGGCCAACTCGCTAGTGGCGTTCTTCCGCAAACATCCCAACTACAAGTATGATCTTGCGTGGAAGGAGTTTGGGAAGCGGGTGCAGTTCATGTTGTTGCATACGAGCAAGGAGGTGGTGGCCGCCGGGTACAGGATGACGAGGTATGCCATTACGGATATTGAGTCGTTGCGGCAGATTAGGGCGCTGTCGACGGATCTGATAACTATACGGTGAGTTTCCAGGGACGTTGCTGGGCTTTTTGCTAATTGGATAGGTCGTTGTCTCGAGATTCAAAATCCAACGTCGAGAGGGAGCAGGCATTGAAGTTTGTCCGGGCGTTCATGGAAGTGAAGGGTGGTGGCGTGCGGGAGATTTCGACGGGCGTGATTCGAGCCATCATTGCCTGCGGCGAGCAGGAAACGGATCGGCTGCGAGGAGTGTGTCTGGAGACACTGGCGGAACTGCTGATTCTCGACCCGGAACGGATATTGCAGTGCGGGGGGGTTAAGGCGCTGACCCAGGTGCTCAGGGAGGGGCCGTATGAGGCGGCGGAGTTTATCTATCCGGCGTTTTTGTATCTGCTGGATATGCCGGCGACGAGGCAGTATGTTAGGGCGGGGTGTGATTTGGAGGGCGTGTTGGCGGCGTTTACGGATGCGAGGACGATATCGGAGGAGAAGTTGAGGTCGTCGGCTCGGATTGTTAGTGGCATTCTGAAGTCTTGGGCTGGTATGTTTGTCTGTTCTGGCGGGGTGGGCGGAGGTGCTAATGTGGGTAGGCTTGATGTATCTTTCGATGTTTAACCTTAGGGCTATTAGATGCCTTGTGGAGTGTCTAAGCATACCGTCACAGAATGTCAGGGTGAGTAAAGACATGGCATTTGTAGTGGAGAGCACGCTGACAGTGATGCGTAGGATGTGATATTGGAGCTGTTTTTCGATGTTTTTCGGATAAAGCCGCCGTCGTGGTCGTCTACCTTCCTTGCGGGAAGAAGGTTAACAAGTATGCTTGCTGGACCGCTCTGAGGAAAAGCTAACATGGACAGCGTATGGACGCGTGACCAATCTGAAATCGGATACACCCACGACAAGTACTGGGAAGTCCGCCAAACAAGAGTCCAATCCCGGAAACATCGTTGACCATTATACTGCCTTGTTGCTCTCGGTTTTCTTTGAGGCCGGGATGATGGATGTGAGCATATTAGAGCCTCAATGAACGGTATACAACTGCTAACTGCCGTCTAGGCTCTCATGACCATTGTTCAGGACGTATCAGAAATGACTATTGTCCGCAAGACTACGCTTCTCATAGGAGAGATCCTCAAACTCACCAGCCGGCTCCTGCCCAGCAATTACAGCGCCAAGAAGCAGCTCCTACCCGCCCTCTTCAATAGTGCTGCACGACTCGATGAGGAGGATCGTTTCGCTGCTTCCGCTGCAGTCTACCAGATTGACAGTTTAAACCGGACTTTACATCGCACTATGGCGGCCGCTAATCCATCGCAGAGGAATGCGGCGGATGATCAGAAGGGGAGGGGGCAGGCGGAACAGGTGCGCATGAATATGAACATGAACATTGACGATACCCACTTTAGAGCTCTCATCCTAGAAACAAATGCAAGTACTACCTGACTACGTCTTGCCCGTTCCCAGTAGCTGACCAAATCTGCAGATTCTCAACACCAAAAACCACCTCAAGTGGAACTGGAACGCGCTGACGGAACTCATCCAAGGCCCCCTCCTCAACCCTAAGCGACTCGAAGAAGCCATCAAAGCAACCAAGTTCCTCAAGCGTCTCCTCTCCTTCTACCGCCCCTTCAAGCACCGCTTCTGCGACGTCCAGAACACCAAGCCCAACCAGCGCTTCGTCCAGGTTGGCTGTGCGCTGTTCCACACGCTCCTGCAGAGCCAGGAGGGCGTCAAGTATCTTGCTGAGAATAAGCTGCTCCGACAGATTGCGGAGTGTCTGGCTCAGCTGGATAAGATGAGTGGCATAACGTCCCATGAACCGATTTTCTCGAGGCAGAGATTAAGTGATACCCTTAGTTCGGGTTACTTTACTATGCTGGGCACGCTGAGTAGTGATCCCAAGGGGCTGGCGATGATGAGTAAATGGTGCATGTTTAGTATGTTTTATCATCTTAGTGATCTGAATGATCGCGAGGATCTCATACAGATGTTTTTGGGGGCTATGGACTTTACACTGTAAGTTGCGCAAGTGCAAGCGCTGATATGGCTGCTAATTACTCTACGTAGGGAGGGACATCCGCGGATTCTCTTTACAAAGGTGCTTACCTCAGGTGCTCGAGGCGTAAGGCTATTCTGTACGAACCACCTCCGGCTCTACATCTCCAACGCCAACGCAGCCGCCTCGCCGCACAAACTCATCAATCCGAACTGGAGCGTCAACACGGAGACGGCGCAGTGGGCCACGCGTGCGCTGATTACCCAGCTTTATGACCCGGATGTGGAGGTGTGTGAGACGGCGGTCAAGATCCTTGAGGAGGCGTGCAACTCGACGGAACTGCTCGAGTATGTCGTCAAGTGTCAGCCGCAGCTGGATCATCTGGGCGAGATTGGGGCGCCGTTGCTGCTCAAGTTCTTGTCAACGAGTATTGGGTATCATTATCTTAATGAGCTGGATTATATTGAGAGGGAGATGGATGACTGGTTCCATGTAAGTTCTCGACTTCTAGTTTCGCACTTGTATGGAGTGACAGATTCGCTAACACTTCACATGCAGGGCCGCAACGACTCCTACGTCCTCACCGTCGAAGCCTCCCTCGCCCGCGCCTTCGCCGACGACGAAGCCCACAAGAAATCCGAATCGCCCTCCTTCGACCCCGACATGATGGGTCTCGTCCCCCCCCACTTCTACCGCGAGCTCGCCCGCACCGAAGAAGGCTGCCGCCTCCTCGAAGAAAAAGGCCACTTTGAAGAGTTCAACTGGTTCATTCAAGAACACGGTCTCGAGTCCTCCGACCCCGAAATCGTCACAAAACTCAAAGGCTGCCTCTGGGCCGTCGGCAACATCGGCTGCATGCCCTTCGGCGCGCCCTTCCTCGACCGCGCAAACACCGCCGAGAGCATCATCAAGATTGCGCAGGAGAGCGAGGTGTGGACCGTCAAGGGCACGGCGTTCTTTGTGCTGGGGTTGATCTCGAGGACGATGACAGGGCTAGAAACGCTCGCGCAGTTTGGCTGGGATGTGACGACAGGCGCGATGGGCGAGAGTAGTGGGTTTGCCGTGCCGGAG
Source organism: Ascobolus immersus RN42 (assembly GCA_003788565.2). NCBI lineage: Eukaryota > Fungi > Ascomycota > Pezizomycetes > Pezizales > Ascobolaceae > Ascobolus > Ascobolus immersus. The sequence goes on from ML119755.1 coordinate 70,957, forward strand.
AAGCTGGAGAAAGTGTTGTGTCTCAAGCGAGGTGCGTGGCAGATGGGGCAGGAGTTTGCAGAGCAGGGGCATGTCGAGGGGGATGATGTTAACGAGGTGAAGATCCTGACAAAGGTGGGCGAGTTGAATGGCATGGAGAATATCGAGAGTGGGTATCTGAAGGAGCTGAACCGCATGAAGACAATGTGGCCTTCCTACTTCACCTCCCCCTCCCTCTACCTCAAGGTCATGCAGGTCCTCGAGAACTACCGCTTCCGCCCAAATATCAGACGCCATATCATCGACCTCTTTGACCGCGGCATCCTCGAAATCATCGCTAAGGACCGCTACCCCTCCTCCTCCAACTCGAAGGCGGCAGCGCCAGCCTCGGCCTCAGCCTCGCCTGAGAATCACCAACCCCCCGTTAGGACACCCGGCGCAGATAGCATCACCACCATCAACACCGACGACCACGACCTCCGCAGAGAAATCGAGCCCGAGAGTGAGCCGGAGCAAGACATCATCCAGCCGGAGGAGCACCACAGCGAGAGCGAGACGGAGACGGAGTCGGGCGCGCAGACGGTCAGTAATAGTCGGCATGGGAGCTTTGATCGGGGCGTGGGGCAGGCGCAGGGGCAGGCGGGGTTTAGGGAGAGGATTCAGCGGTGGGAGACGCCGGCGGCGACGAGTTCGTGATGGGGTGGAGGGGCTTGGGGCGGGGGGGGGGTTAGGTAGTGGCGGGGCGGGTGTTGGTTGCGAACTACTACCTCTTGTTTGCTGTGGTTGTTCAAGAGAAATGTTACTTCTTTTCTACGGTGGTTGCTCGTTATTTTTTCTCTCGCATTTCTCTTGTATGGTTTATCCACTCGTTATGCTCGCAGGCGTTTTTTTCTTGTACCCGTTTTCCCACTTGTTTTCTTATCGGGAGTTTTCATCTTGAAATTGCTTTTGCTTTTCTTTTTACTCTGGCCGCCTTTCTTATGGATACTTACTTTGCTTTTTCATGGCTGTGTTTTATTATGTTGCAAACTTTTTTTTTGTTGCGTTTTTTTCTTATGGGGTTACTTTATGGGGATTTATGAGGGTATGTGTTAGATGTATAGGATGGATCGAGATCGATGGAAATACACATGCTTATCTGGTTCGTGGTATTCCTGCGTGTATAAAGTACTCGTGGTTGAAATATGTAGGTGGCTTCTAGGTGGATGTTACAAAGACGGAGCGGGGTGAGTTGTGGGTAAACGGTGTGGAGCTCGCAGAGTTGGACGGACAAAACGTTTAAACAATGAGGTATAATTGTGCTTCCTCACAGTTAGGGCCCGTCATCTTGACCCAGCGGAAGACTTGTGCAAAAAGAATACATACAGCACCAAGGATTCCCGCGTGGTCACCCACCGCAGTACTAACTTGGCGATCAGAAGTTTGACGAAGGGAGAGCGGACGGGAACCTGTATATTCTTCAATCTATGACCGTATGTGACATTTCCATCGTCCAACAAAAAATATATCTTTAATCAGTAATTAGAAGTCTTATTCGTTACCGAAGGGAAAAAAGAAACATCCATCAAGAATGAGCTCACTGACGTAAACTTCCTGTCAAAATGACTGCAGAATCGAATCCAAAAAGCATACAGCACCAAGGATTCCTGCGTGGTCACCCACCGCAGTACTAACTTGGCGATCAGAAGTTTGACGAAGGGAGAGCGGACGGGATCCCGTATATTCTTCAATCTATGGCCGTATGCGACATGATCTTCCATTTTTGTGACATAACTCGAGTCTGGTAGTACTGCAAAATGAAAAAAGACATACGGCACCCAGGATTCCCATGTGGTCACCCACCGCAGTACTAACTGGGCGATTTGAAGCTTCACTATGGGAGAGCGGACGGGATCCCGTTTTCTCTTCAGTCTATGGCCGTATGTGAATGGAGGTAAAATGCTCCTATAATGCTTTGAGTTGCAAGATTACGCCTCAGTAGGGTCGACGTTATGTAGACTAGAATCTTGCAGAGTGCAGATTTATGGAAAGAGATTGAATTCAACACAGTGCACTGCAAATTCAGACAAAATCTGTTGATATTACACAAGTGACGTATACGAAACCAACTTCCGAATAAATGGGTATCGCCAACATAATCCACCAATCCGCCTGCAAAACAACAACGAGAACCTCCTCCCTTCTCATGCAATATATCGACCTCCCCACCAATCAACCTCGATCCATCCCTACTATTCCGACTTCCGTAGATTCGGAAATCCATTTATTTTGGGCAGCTCTACACACACGCACACACACGATTAGCCTCATACTCCCACTGGCATCATACGATCCCCCAAGGTCCCCATACATCCACCCAGGTCCAGGGTCCACGATATGCAGGAAATACTCACAGAGCCGCATGCACTGCATGACTTTGTCTCTCCCTCGATGGTAGCACCGCACTTTGGGCAGGATCCGTGGGCCATTTCGATTTGTTTGATGATAGAACTTTGAAGTTGAGGTTTGGAAGGTGGTTTTTTGTTGTTCCGATTTCTGAATTGGAACTGCAATTTGGAGTGTGTAGGGACGCTGAAGGAACGCGGAATAGGGCGAGGGATTCTGGCCAATATATAGCCAGCGATTTCAAAGCGAGGGCATCATGTGGACAACACGCAGATTGGAGGGGAGAATTGGGCGTGCGGGTGGGACGGGAAGTGCCGACTGCGGGGTAGCGATGGTTGACAGGTGCATGGGGCTAGCCACGCGTGGCTTGGGGTCGGTGTGGCTAGGCGCACGTGTGGGGTTTCCGCATTTGGAATGTCCGTGGAGCTTCTCTTCCTCTTTCAAGAAACTTCCCGAAACTTTTCACTTTCATGCAAACATGCCTCTCTACGAGTAAGTCCTCCATTGTCTCAGCCAACCACGACCACTTTTGGTTGTTTCGAATCGGCGCAAGACTGACCAGGTGCTACAGATACAGGACTCTCAAAGAGCTTGCCTATAAGGCCCAGGACGCCGCAAATGATCTCGCCTTACTATACGGAGAACTTTCGATGTCTCTCAAAACCATCATTCGCAAAACTCACCCGCCTATCGACCAGATATGCACCGACGACCCACTTCCGAGAGGAGAACCAATCCTAGCCATGATGCTCTCCAACAAGCTTCGCTCCGGGGAATCTTTGCGGGTGAAGGATGGCAACAAACTGATGCCTCGCGTGGTTCAAACTTTGAATGAGGTTTTGAGATTACTCCCTGAATTCCGTGAATTGCAGAGATGGCTAGATACGGAGTCTGTTGAGCTGTATATGATTATGAAGCAGAAGGGGTCGCATAGTGCAAACCGTGGCTGTTTGGGGAGCTTTTGGTGGTGGGTTTATGATGGAAGGGTGGAGGTGCGTGAGGGTTTGCCGGCTGGAATTGTGGGGGAATGGCAGGATAGGCTTGAGGGGTGGTTGTGCAGGGTTGAGGTGGTGAGGGGTATGGTGGATATGGTGGCGGAATTGCAGGATATTTGTGCAAGTTTAGATATCATTGAGTCAGAGCACTAGGCAGCGGGTCTCGTGGAATCGACGATTGACCTTGCTTCAGTGGGATCGCTTGAATGGAGGAGGAATCAGTAGGCTTTGAGGGCATGGTTTAGGATTGGTTTCCATTCTTTCGTTTTAAACCCCTCGCTTGCACCGAATCGTTTGAAGACAGACTCTTGAGTCTTGTTGCAACTCTGTAAAGATGAAGACTGCCTCTACGTTCCTTGTGATTTGTTTGCTGTGCTTAATTGAATTAGTGTCCTGCCAAAGGCGGTATGCTTTGCTGCGAAATTTATTCGGTTTCGAAAAACTTTGGTTTGTTGTGGTTCCGCCTCTGGCCGCCCAGGCCCTTCTCTTTTCAGCAGCAATCTTTTCAACTTCTCACCCTTTCAAACCCAACAAACAACGAACGACAAGCGATACGGACCAACGAAGGCCGAAACTCCCGGACGGACGCGACTCCAACGCCTTGCACACACCCCGATGTCTCTCCTCCGCTGGGCCTTCCGACCAGGCGTCGACGATAGAAGTTGGATGCCACAAACCGCTGAAGCAGCAATTCTTAACGGCAGAGTCTATCACAAACCCTCCCTCGACATCAGATTTATCGAAACCCAGAGAGCCCAGAGGAAATATGCCAGAGCTCCCTACACTGCGATTGCGTGAGATCCTTTGTGCAACGAGAAGACTATACTAACGAAGCATGCACAGCCAATTCGCCTACTATGCAGAATTTCGCGTTTTCTTTTCTGCTGCCGTCCTTGAGAAGAGGACCTTTCGACGATCATGGATACTTCGGCACCGCTGGGCCTCATGGATCACCGCCCGCCAGGTCCTCCAACTCCTGCTATTCTGTGGCCTGACTCTAGGCCTCTTTCTCCCATTCGTTATCACCAACCTTGCCAACGTCCCGAAGAATTTCATTTCCTCTTTTGTCGGATTCCTCATCAACCTCGTCCTTGGCGCCTTCATTCTCTACTCTTCCCGACTTCTGACCCGAGGGCGTATTTGGGGTTCTATCATGTCAGCAACTCTCATCGTCATCTACGCATATGTCGACGCAGGTGTCACTCAGCCGGAGGAGGCAGTCAAGATCCAGAAGAAACTTGACACCAGCGCCTTCATCAGGGGAGCAGGTAGAGGTTGACAGCCACTTGGGAGGCTGACAACCTACTAAAAATGTTGCCGAACACTTAGCATAAAGGTAGCCGAGCGCCTAAAAATGTTGACGAGGTTGAGGAATTCCCATTGGACATTCCGGTAGACGGCATGCCGAAGGCTCGGTCTTTGAGGGTTCAGCCCTGCCGAGAAAGCGCTCAGTATAAAGATAATCATTGCCACCGTTTTTGCTCAGTTTGGCCTCAACACCAAACAATCCCCCCCCCCTCACCTCCCCAGCAGATGCTCTAAATACTTAGTATTAACTTATCTCAGAAGCTTTTGACACTTGTTCTCGACATCTCTGATGCTTATTCCCGGTCCCGACTCTGATGCTTGTTCACAACCACTCCAACACTCGCCCCGCACGACTCCGACGTTCGTACTGAGCTCTTAACGGCTCCGACATTCGTTCTCGACGATTCCGATGCTCATACGCGGCTCTTAACAACTTCGACACTCGTACGCGGTTCTTCGACGCTTGTACACACTGGCAGCTCTCAATGACTTCCGACACTCGTACGCGACTCTCTGACGCTTCTACCCGGCTCTCAATAACCCTGACGCTCGTATGCAGCTCTTCGACGCTCGTTCTCGACGACTCCCGGGCCGATGCTTGTTCTCGACGACTCCGATGCCCGTTCTCGACGACTCCGATGCTCGTTCTGGACGACTCCGATACTTGTTCTCGACATATAATATCCGATGCTCATACGCGGCTCTCCGGCGCTCGTTCTCAGATGCTCCAATGCTTAGGTTAAGTACTTAAGTAGATGGTTTTTTTAGTTAGATACAGTATTTTAGTTGGGTACTTAGTTAGCAATAAATCCTGCCTCTCCTTACTAAGACAATTCATAAGTGCTCAAGATGAAGAGATTGACAATGCTTTTTAAGATGTCACCAGCAGTTGACATCCTCCCTCTCAGCGGTTGAAATACCAAACAACATATAGGATCTTTTTAGCGCGGTTAACCTCTCGTCAACCCTCGTCAACCCTCGTCAACCTTCGGCAGCATCTTGGCACGATGTTGACAACCACTGGCGGCTCCCCTGATGTTGACTTGGATGTATGGTGGATTTGGGCCTCAAGACCGTTGGGCTGTAGTTTTGCTGGTGCTTCTAGCCCTCATTGATGACACATACAGTCTTCTCTCCGATAGATGGTTCACTATCGACGTCACCGCCATCATTGGCAATCCTCTTTATGAGCGCCTGGTTGAAGAGTTTGGAGATTATCTCTCTCCAAGAGAGATAGCTGAGACGATACTCGCTTGCTATTGCGGTAGGTTCCTGGCCAAGTGCGGCTTGTCGAATCAAAAAACTCAGGCTGACGCTCTGTTACAGACCCGCTTATGTGCCAAATGCAGGATATGGTTCGAACGGTACCTGACGTCGAAGATTGAGAGCTTGTATGCGCAATTCGGTAGCCTCGACGCACAGTTTCAGTCGAGACTGCACTTATCTATCGGTTGCTCAATGCTAATGTCAGGATGGTATCTTGCTATTTTGTGATTCCAGCAGATAAAGGAGGAACTCATACCTTTAGGCTTCGACGACTTCATCGGTGATTAGGCTACGATGCATACTATATATGATCATTACAGATATGATCAACGCTCCCGTCATACACATAGGATCTGGGGAATATTCTTTATGTCACTATTTTAAGTACGCTTTTCATAGCCTGATGTTACTCTGATACTCGGAATGCTAATCAATCCTACAGTCTATGGGTATGTGCATGCATGCAGTTCAACGGAAATGGCAGCAGTAAACTATATTGTTGATTTGAGGTTCTTCTATTATTGATTGCATTCTCCGAGGGACTTTTCCGTTAGAATAGCTGATTTGAAGGTATCGAAACAATTCTTTCTGGGGCCACATATCTCCGCTCCACCAACTGTTCAGCTCATTACAAACTGTACCTTCACTTTTTTGACTTCTACACAAAGCACATCTGGTCTCCCAGCCTGAACTACTTCCAAGTACCCGTTAACGACACATTTCTCGAATTCACTTACCGCCATTCCAATGAGCAACAAGGACAACAGGCCCGGGCCTCAGCAGGACAAGCGAGCAGATGTCAGCGAAACAGACCCTATCGCCGCATCTAACGAAGTCTACCTATGGGAAACCAATCCACCTTCCGGCATCCGCTTCTCATTTCTACCCTTCCATGAGACTCGAATTTACAAGCTAAACATTGCTTCCGGCGATCCATCCTTGTTGCCTCATGCCATTTACTGCAACATCAAAAGAGAGTCTCAAAGATGGATGAGGCCAGATCCCCATGAGGCAGGAGCTGTTGCTGAGTCGGACATTCATGAGCCATACATGCTCCGCACTCTTGGAGGAATGGGAATCCCTTTGGATCAGCTCTCGCGTCTTCGTAACTTCTTACGTTCACGCGGAATAATGAGCGCTGGTCATTGGATGAAGGTTAGGGATGAGTTTGTTGAGGGGTGTGTCTTTACGAATGGGGATGTATCACAGGAACTTGATGATGTCGAGTTGGCTGAGTTGATGTCGAGCACTTTGGGTTCTATGGCAGTGACTACTCCAGCGAAGGGATTACAGAAGGCAAAGGAAGCTAGAAAGGACCAGCATCGTCCTATAGTGATCTACGATCCATATGCGGATGAGCCAGATTATTTTCAACTCTAAAAGAAGTACCAATGCGGGGCATTTTCTATTAAGTAAGTTGTAGTTCGTGCTGATTCAATGCTATATAGTACTCACTCTTGTCGACGTCCTACTAAGCTTCCGCTTGGTATTATGACTTCAGAGGATTCTTAAACTCTGTTAAGTACTTTCACAAAGAAGCCACTTCTGATTCAGGAATCTCCGTGGGATTCAAGTAGCACTGTTCGCAATTCATTCTTAGGGGGACTTCTTTAGCTATCAATAATAGTACAGACGGGAAGCAAGCGCAAGATCGAGATATTCAACAACTTAATCCAGCACCTACCTCTTCCCTCACTTACAGGCTTCAACAACTTCGTTTCCTTTCAAGAACTCCTCAATTCCAAATCCCCATGCGTCGACTAACCCCACGGGTCGTTCGTCCTGAAAACGACGACCACTCGTCGACCAAGGCCAAACCTGCAGGAACGAGCGGTGTCAACATCACGAACCATGACGAATTCCCACCACTTCCGGTAACCAAAGAGCAAGGCGAATTGCTTCGACGCTACCATGCGATAGTAGAGTTGGTTCGAATCGATTTTGAGGAAGAGTATGATGGCAGATACGAATTCTACGAAGACGGATTCGTGCGCAGTGATCACCCCGGTCATTGTCAGTTTTTCGATCTGTCGAATAGATGGGATACTGGACTGGAGACGAAGACTCATTGTGTTGAGAGATACTTACGCAAGTAGAAGCTGAAAGGCTTCGATGATGGTGAGCCAGTTCTGATATTTTCTACCCCTTTCATGGAACATCGTACTAACTGCTTTCTAGTGCCGACGAGAGCTGAACTGGATGAGTGGAACGAGGCCCATGCATACATGAAGTACCCTGCTGATCCGGATGATCTATGGGAAGATTGGAGTTATTTGGAATGGGAAGAATTTGACAATGCACCGGATAGGAAGGAGATTGATATGAAGCACGATTGCAGGTGGAACTGCTTTACGAAGCAGTGGCGAGAAAGGAAGTCGAATTCATCCAGTTAGCAAAGTATTCTCGCGATCATCAGAATAAATCAATAGTACTGCAATTTAAGCTTCCATTTCTCGAAAGTGACATGAGATATTATGTCGATCATGATAATCCAAGCCTATCTTCCCCCAACTCAACACAACTGTGTGAATCCAACAATGTAGCTAGCTCCTCCAAGTAAACTCAATTCCCCCATAACGCAATCCCCAAATCCTCTCGAGCTCTAACCTTCAACCAGCGAGCTCGAACTCTCGCCACAACTATCAGTACAAATACCACTGAATCCCACCTTACAACTAGCACAACAACCTCGAAGCCACAGTGCCGCCAAACCAAACCAAAACAGCTGTTACGAAGCCAACATCAACGAACATCGACTCAATCCATAACCGTCCTTCCATTCCTCCCAAATCCGCATCCTCGATAAAACAGAAGCAAAAACGACAAAAGGCCGGTCCCAACCAGGTCATCAGCAGAGTACGAGACGTACAAGGCGAAAAGGTAGTACTATAGGGTAGTGGCGAGAGCATGACGACTATGGTGAGCCGCATCGTTTCGCAAATTAAATAGAGCAACAAGGAGACCACTATTCGCCTGAAGTATGCACAAAACAGACGATCCACCGAGTAGAGAGCCAGATAGGAAATCTTGAAAAGAAAAGCAGCAATTGAATTAGGAGGATAAGAGAAAAATAAACATAGATATAGGGCGACAAGAAAGCCCATAAGACGGAAGAAAATATAAGAAAAAAAGACTTGAGTGGGGATCAAATAGCCTCGATCATCGATCAGAAGCAGAGAGTAAAGTCAGGAATGAAAGAGACCAAGGAATAAAACGATAATAAGAGAACTAATAAGAGAGAAGAAATACGTGTGCGTATACTGGATGGAAGTACCGCCTTAATAAAAAGGAAAGAAACCAAGAGCACAACGGGCATTCGGTATATAATATCAACCGATGAAAAGCCAATAAGAAAAGAAAAGAAAAGCAAGCTATCCTGTACGATGAAAGGGAAAAGAAAAAGAGATAAAACATGCTAGCAGTAGATTCGACAAAGCGAGAGCAAGGATGCCTTCAACGAATCTCGAAACGCAATATGGTACGAGGGCGGCTTGGAAGCAAGGACCTTCATAGTCACCAGCATAGCCGGCCATCCGTTGTGATGTTCCCACCACATTCCAACCTTCACGGGTTGTACTAAACAAAGAATAGAAACCAAACAGAGCTGAAACGCGTGGATCAAGCAGTGTCAAGCTCCGTCATATCTGTAACCACCGTCTTACACACCCATCACGTCTTCATCTGCCAAAAAGGCCTCAACGTACCCATCCAATTCCACAACCCTGAACCGATCACCCCATCTCTCGCCCCATTCCTTCTGTCTGTACCCATTCCCAAGACAATTCCTGAAACTCATCACCTCAACCTTCCAGCCGGCCTTCAAAAATCTCTCAACGACGCTTCGGAACCCGTCTGAGAACTCACCCTGTGCAGCGTCTCCGCTTGCAAGGACGAGTGTACTGGGACAGTCAGCGTTGTCGAGTAGTGTGAGAGCCATCTTTAGGGAGATGATTTCGTCGACGGCCTGCTCGGTCTTCTTTGGTGAATCATTGGGGAGTTTCTTCCCCGCTGATTTCGGACTACCGGGTTTGGTGACGGGAGCTTGCTGCTTCTCGACTCGCGTGAGAAGATTGGTGGTGTAGCCGAGATTCTCGGCCTCGACGATGGCGGCGGTGGATGGGAGGGACCCGACAAGGCATTTCGTAGAGGTGCGTCGACCGCGCTCGAGGATGAATGAGAACGTGTGGAAATCGAAGTTGGGGCGGTAGGTCGGCGTGTTCTCCGATAGGGAAAATACCCGTTTCAGCGCCTGGTAGAATCCGATAATGATATTGCTATTGTCAATGAAAATGTGAATTCCTGGTTCCGACGACGCAAAAGGGCGCGAAGGATGATATGGTGACCGAAGTGTCGACTCATCGGCGGGGAATTTCTTGAGAAGCGATTGGAGAACAATTTGCTTCCGTTCTTGACCAGGCAGCAAGGATACAATCTTCTTCTTCTGTTCTGGAAGAGAGTATAACTTGAGGTTACCCTTGACGGTGACACTGCCTTTCGTCGAGTCCGTTCCCTTTCGGCTTTGGACTGGTCTTTCGTTGCCACTGAAGCTCTTTGTCAAGGGTACAGTCTTCTTGACTTTCACCTTTGGGCTCTCACCCATCGGTGCAGCAGAGGGGGGCACAGGAGTCTTTCCAGGACCTATCTTTAAAGTTTCCTTCGCAGATGGTTCCGGAGAGACTTTCTTCAAGATGGTAAACCTGTCCTTCTTTGCGACGCCAATAGTCTTTCCATCACCACTGTCGGAAGAATCAGAAGACTCAAGCTTCCTAAGCCGAGCTTTAGAAATATCCAAATCCGACCTCATCCGTTTCGGGGGTTCCGACTTGGTAAACGCTGATTTGCGAGACGAAGGGCATTTTACCCTGGTCGTCGTCGATTTACCGACAGGCTTTGAGATCGACTTCGCTGGTTCAAAAAGGTCCTTATGCTGCTCAAGATTTCCATCCTTGATTGCTTGTAAAAAGGTCCAAATGTTCCGGAAATCGCCCAACCCTCCGTGTACTGGATTAACCTCCTCCGCTTTGTGGATTACCGAAAATCTCTCCTTTGGATCCCTCTCCTCGATATCCTCCGCCGTCCTTATCGTTTTCCAGACATTGCTAAAATCACCCAACAAGCCCGGGCTTTGGCAGTCGACCTCGACAAACTGCGTCTGAAAGGGGCTGTCGCGAACTGGCGCTTCTACTTTGACGGATGCTGACATTTTGTACCGTGCTGTATTCGTAATCGTTTGTCGTTTATTCCTCCTTCGTCTCCTCAAATCCCAAGGTCTATGTACCTCGCAGATGTTACAGTTGTTGTATTCCACCCAAATGTCCCGGATGCGCTCAGTAGTTAGGGTAGTCGAGTATGGCTGCTCCTTCCCGAGTCTGTCGATGATCCAGTCGTGCGTTGTTCGTCCTCCTATCGCCGAACGGTCTTTTGTTGTAGGTTAAAGTCGAGCGAAGCAGTAGATGATGTATTTGTTGTTGACTATAGCGAAGCCGAAAAAGAGGCCGATGAACAGAAAGGAAATGTTGTTAGATCTCTGTATTTCGTTGGAGTTTCCGATTATGTGTATTTCCAGACTCGTCTTCGTGGATCTGAACCTGGTATTTCCGAAAATGCAATGATTAAAGCAAGAAGAAAGAGAAAGCAAACAGATGAAAAGCGCGAAAGAGAAAAGAAAACGCTGTCTTTGAGTCAGACTAGCAGTTACGCGGGAGTTGTGAATGAGAAGTGGTAAACAGGCGGTGGAGTCATGTTGAAGGAAAGGAAGTGTCGGATCGCGGACAACAAGCACTTGAGGGTGGCGGAGTTGGGCGGCGATAAGATCGAGTTGTCATCGATAACACCATTCCGCAAACGGATATATCTCGAGGTGGACTTTGTGGGGGTCACGCCCAATGACTCGGATATCAGTGCCGCCAGAAATTGCTCTAGGTATATAAGTGGGACTACAAGCTCACGACCCAGAATCAAAACCGAGTATAGATATTTGATGAGCCTGAGATTAACTATCTACATCATGAAGCTGCAATACTACATATTAACAAGTACGTACCATGAGCCGCCTTGTGGTGGAATCTACGATTGTTCTAATACCTTCAACTCACTCTCATCAACCACAACCGGTGCATACTCTTCACCTTCCTCCCATCCGACACCAGTCCACTCCATTTCCACCTCCTCGCCATCTTCCAGCCTCTTCATACCTTTTCTCGCCACATTACCTACGTCCACGATCCACTCCAGCTCCTCCTCACCCCACTCCTTCAACTGTGTAAGCACCTTTCGAAGCTCCTTACCAATTGGCTCGCCCTCCGCATCAACCTCCAGAGTATACCTCCACACGCCTCTGAAACCTCTGACAAACCACCCTTCAACCTCCAGCACATCACCCAGTACACCTCCTTCCTCCGTCTCGCCTCCTCCTTCGAAAACATCCCTCAAAGTCCGTAATTGATCATAAACACATCTCCACGCCTTTGTCACTCCCTCATAGATGTCCGAGTCCTCATCCATCCCTTCACGTACCTTCAACAACGTCCGCACATACGACTCATACGCAATACTACTCGCCGGATTTCCTGTCATAACCGCCACGATGAATGAAAGCTGTATTTCCGACAATGCCGCCTCCGGTTCCTTCGAGTCCTTCTTAAACTTGTGTGGTAGCCATTGACCCAAATACCAACTGGCATCCCTAGCCCTCTCCGTCCTAACCACACCCGAGTCTGAAGGGTCCCATGTCCGTGAAGGCATAATGTCGATGTAGTTTGGGATTGAGGTGGTCGAGACGGCCCATGCTTTTGCGTCCATCTCAACGATCTTGTCTGTGTTTGTGCCGTCTGCGCTTACGCCAAACACTCTGATGAGGTCGGATGGGAAGATGTGGTTCGTGAGCTGTGAGAATGGGACGGGCGAGGGTGGCTGCGTGTATTTGGGAAGGGCTTGTTGCGTTATCGTGGGCGTTGAGTCGATGAACTCGAAGTTGTGAGGGTTTGGGGAGTAGCGGAAGGAATATGATGCTGCGGTATTCGAGCTTGACGATGATGAAGATATGGATGAGTAGAAAACATATCCCGATCGGAGGGGCTCATTGGGTGCTGACAGGAGGATGATGTGGAAGCCGGAAGGTATCTCGGAAACGCCAGGGAAATCTTTGGGTGTGGTGAGTGCTTGGAGGTCAAGCATAAGAAGCGAGGCCGGTGGGACGGCTTGGAGAGTTACTGACGCCATTGGAGCAATTGGCCGGCTTCGAGGAATTTCGATTTTGGTTCTTGGTGATGCTCGCCAGTGGATGGAGGCGTCCTTTGGCGGAGTGAGTTGGGCGGCTTGGAGCGGTGACGTTTTGGTCTCGTGGATCGAAAGCAGCGACGAAGGCGAAATTTAGGGCTGATGGCCCGTGCGTTGTTGGGTGCCTAGTTCTGTGTAACATGGTGCGGCGAGGACTGGCCGCTCAGACAGATGTACGTACGGCCTTCGGCCTTCCACCCAGCGACTCGAAGATTCTAATCCTTGTTGCCAGGCAGCACAGGACGTGATCGCTTGTTTGCGCAGGCAGCAAGCCTACCGCTACGTGGAGAATGGGACATAGACTGAGGCTACCAGTTCTAAGCGTTCCGAGCGTTGAACAAACGTTGCAAACTTCGGAGAATTCATAGCCGGCACCTTATGTAGGATACCAATGCTATTGAAATTGTCACTTTTGCTGTAATGATTTGCTAAAGAGGTCAAGACTTTCTTGGTAGTACTGCAATAATTTTAAAACGAAAGACTGCTCAATATTTTCTGTTTATTACTGACCATCCCTTAATCATTTTTTAACCATCGCCATTTCCTATAAGTGTGGAAAAAGCAAAATAGAACATTCATCACCTTAACACTGAATCGAACCTGCAATCCTGTCTTAAGCGTCTCTTGAGATAATACTCTAAACTACTATCTACTTGACCACTTGTATTGAATATGATATAGATAGAACAACAAGATATGTGAGGGCTTACAAAAATGATCACGCATGATTTAAAAATGGTTTTATAACGGGCGAGGCTGGGTTCAAAAGCCTGTACCATGAGGAACGGTTTATTGTTTTTAAGATATGTAACAAGCAGTAAGCATTTCTTGCATTTTAAATGTTGGGAACAAGCTGTTGTATCTTTGCGAATCATTCTTACTTTCAGATCTATTATTTCATGCATTCAACCCAACAGTAGGCTATTAGTAGCTCACTTTAAAATGGTTTTTGCCATCTCCTGATTATGATATACTGTGTTTGATACCTTGAAAAGCGTTGATATCACATCGTACCTGCCGGCTATGTTGCTACGTAGCACTATAAAACAACGAAACAAACCACCGAAAAGTTTTCTACATGCACGTACACTTTGCCTCTCTCTTCAAATCCTTCTTCTACTTAGGTATCCTCTGACATCATGACCCAGCGCCTGCTGAAAGAAAGGGCACAGGCAATTAATGAACTCAATGGAAACGACGGCCCTCTTGATGAAGAAAGCGACTTGCCATTAGACGATTCTGGGTTATTCGATCTCATAAAGAGTGAAGAAATTAAAGACAGCGACCCGATGCTTGGTTATGGCTTGCTGCCGAGTGGTGTCTCGGACGAAGACGGATGTCTATTTTCTCCTACCAACACACTCGGTCGTAGCCTGGACGAATCGCATCCGGCCTACCCGGCGTTGGGCGCTGTCTTTCGATTGTATGCAAGATGGACATTGGAGAGCCCTCGGGTCGGAGGCGGATATACTGTCACTGTACGTGGAACCTGCTTCCATATTGGAAGTGGGTACTTTTTCACTGCTTCCCAGTGTCTCTGCAGACCGATTAGTCGTCACGGTCTGTTTAATAAGCTAGAGTAAGTGCATGGACCTATGGGAATAATTCAAGTTTGGATAGTAGCAATCACTGACACCGAAGCAGGTTATATGTCGAGTCATCGCTATCGAAGTTGCAGAAAGAACCATCTTCGACAGCAAAGAAACTGAAGCTCCACAGATACTCTACACTAGATTCTCTCTATCCAGAGGGCTTTCATATTGCAAGCCCGGAACATGATCATGCAATATTAGTGGCAGAGAACCACATGGAATTTGCAGATGTCCCCTCTATTCAAATGACGCTCGCCCCTGAGCCCGATGAAGACGGTAATATCCCGGCCATAGCATTGGGTTATAACGGGAAGCTCGAGTATGCAATGTATGAACTGTATCATCTCTATGAACACATGCCGGAGAGATTCCATTTCGATACTACAGTGGAGAATATGTTTCCAGAAGAGCTGTCGGTTGTCGAGGGAAAAGCCAGACGGGACCTCGAGAAACCCAGAAAGTTGTTAACGCATGGAATTTCATGCACCAGGTCGTTTGTCGGCGGGCCAATTCTGGATTCTTATGGACGTGTCTATGGTGAGTTCTCTTCTGGCGTATCCTTTTGAGAGTCCATGCTGACCTATTATAGCTGTGAATATCGGAGGTCGAGATACTGCCTCTGTGTCGAAATACAACACTGCTACGAGGAACTCTGCAGTTCTCCTGGGGACTCCATCGGACTTAATTGGATACCAGGGACTTGCTTCCAGCAAGGATCATACACAGTCTGGTGTTGCAATAAAGAATTCTGATGAACAGTAAGAACACTTCTTTGTGGGCTGGACATGGAATTCGGAAACGAGATTGGGATGGAGATTGCCGTTCATCTCTGGCGTTGTTTGTATCGGACTGGGGCTGCTTCGAACTGTTTGACACTGGCATGACCTTATACAATGCCGGAGAGTGGCTATAACTCGACACAGTATCAATTTATCCCTTGGTTACTAGTATATTTTGAGTTGATATCATGTACATACGATGATCCGTACGTAAGCTTAGTTGCAATTGTCGGCGCCGAGCCTCAAGGCTTTTAATTTTAAATCCAGAGAATTACAACTTAAAAATGAGCCTTGTCAAAACGGATGTGACATCTTGAAAGGCGGTGTAGGCAGAAGAGGTGAATGTATACCCGAGCCTTTGAAGCCTCGAAGGCTACCTTCCGTATTGCCCTATTG
The DNA here is from genome assembly GCA_003788565.2 of Ascobolus immersus RN42. NCBI lineage: Eukaryota > Fungi > Ascomycota > Pezizomycetes > Pezizales > Ascobolaceae > Ascobolus > Ascobolus immersus. The sequence goes on from ML119755.1 coordinate 86,935, forward strand.
TAGGGGGGCTGTATACTAATCAAATGATGAGCAGTACTTAAGTAAGTAGTTCCATCATTTCGGCAAACCGGACTCTGGCAGGAACAATTCTCTTACGTTATAAAGTTGTCCGGAAGTCACGGCATTGCATTCAACTGGTGCTTGTAATGGCTGAGAGCACAGTTGACTAGGGCTTTCGGATTCTGCTATAACTGCCTATTTGGTCGACCTCTCGTTTGGCGGACTGGGCGCTGTGCACTGTGCAGCCCTTCTCCCTTCTCCCTTCTCATTTCGAATTTCTATGAAGAGGCAGATTTACATGAAGTACATAGCATCTTCTCTCGAGCCTCATTCAATCACGGATAAGAGGGTCGAAGCATTAATATCCATCAGCGAGATTGATTAGTACAAGGAAGTTCGAGGTACGAAGTACCACGTACAATTTCAGGTGTCCATCTGAGAACTTGAACTCTCCACGTTTTTGCTTTTCTTCAACTGCTATCGGCCGGCGCGGTTGGAGCATTTTTAATCACGATAAACGAGAAGCAGATCCGAGTCAAGCAAGCAGAAAACGGTGGGGAAACATCCGAGGGCAAGGAAGAAGAAACGTGAAATCATTGGACGCCGTTGCATATCCTCCTCACTGGCAGGCATCTCTTTTGGGTTGGCTATCGCGAAGATCGAAGAAAATCATCAATCAGAAAGAAGTCAGCTGGAGAAGACTGCATTTCAAGCGTGTGAAGATTGACACAAGCTCTGCCACAGGGTCAGCCAAGCTGCTTGTTACAGAGCCTGTGAGAGTCTGTTGTCGTTGGATCAGGCCCGCACTTCGGAGGCTCTTTCCGACCGCAAGTTCAATTGCAACAAGCTTTTTCGCCCTGTGGAGGAGTGACAACAGTGCACAGGCCCAAGCATTCCGACATCGTCAACGTGGGAACGGGCGGAACAGAAATCGAGAAACAGCGAGCAAGGCACCGCATCGTTGGAGCAACTTTCATCCACCACGAGTCCACGACACCCATTTTACCACTTTACCTGGTTTGCGGGTACGGATCCCGTTTCCTCAGTTCCGCGATAGTTACCAACGAAGTGGCCCCAAGCTGCCTCGAAAGGTCAACACATCTTGTCTTATTGCACCTCGATAACGCTCGTATCATACCTTCGTCACCGCTTTTGTTGTGAGACCCTTCTTTGTCACTCAGCCTGAAGTCCGGCCAGCTATCCGCAGTCACCAACGATAGGGTACCAAAGGGTGTCGAATATTTGGTTCCAGGCACCTAAGCAAACGTTAAACACAGAACAGCATCATCGTTGGTCCGTCCCTTCAACAGTGGAAAAGTCATTGCGGAATCGAAACTCCTACCCAAGGTGTCCCTGTTTCATAAACCCCACAGTCATCTACCATTCAAACCCTAGGGCTGAAGGATATCGGGTAGCTTTGCTTTCGTGTATGTTGTGTGCTGTTTAATTCGAAGGCCGGGGTAGATCCTTTGAGTTGGGAGTGGGTCGGGCTTAACGAGGGAGTAGCGTTGGTTCGTTAGCATCTCAACCGTTCTGCTTTCCAGGAAAGGGTAAGTACTTTGACGAATCCCTCCCCACCACGTCCTCCGTCCAACATCCCACCCCAACCCATCCTCAACAACAACACTTGTCACCTCTTGATCACCACCCTTCACTCCGGACTTTCCGACGTTTGTTCCTCATCCAAAACCTCTACTACAACAATCTCAGCCTTCGAATCTAGATCCACCATCTACTTCTCAGTCCCGTCTTTCGTCTCATCATCCGCATATCCGTACCATGCTTCTCCATATTCGCCCAACGCAGTCGACTTAACAAGCTTTCCGCCAGCCGAGCCCTCCTTTCCTCCTTCGGCCCTACCAGCAGATCCGAGCCATCGTGCTCCTCACCAACCGCCTCCTCCATTTGCTTTAAAGCCACGACCAAGTTTTCGCCAGGGCATTACGATTGAGATCTTGTGTGGAGGAAAAAAGTTTCCTTCCCCAGATCTTTCTTCTTTCTTTTCGATTTTCTACAATCTTTCTCGAAACCCAGTTCCGACCATCCTTCAATTCGAATCGACCTTTCATCAACAAACGACACTTGTGCTCTGGTCGATCCTCCGTCGTTGTCGTTGTCACTCGGGAAGCAGCCTTTTCGCAACACGTTCGCTCGTTCGTTGGTCTGGGTCGTCGCAGTTTTTGGTCCCGCTCCGCTTGCTCAGCTAGCTCGGTCGTTCGCTCGAAACTCACCCAGTAAACCCCTACTACGATTGCGACTCGCTTTGACACGAATTTCCTTTCCTTTCCAACATCCTCGGATTATTTTCAACTTTCAACCTTTAAAACTCTCTTTTCCTTCAACAGGAACTCGATTTGTGGAAGGTGCAGCGAAATTCGGTTGCAGCACGAATATTTGTGGTGGTACCTGACGATAGCCAAGGATTGGGGAGAGTGAGCCTCCTCGTACGAGCGTTTAGGGACGGAAAAAGTCAGGGAAGACGGGCCTGGGGTGGATACGACAAAAAGAGAAAAGCTGGAGTCAATTGGACGCCTGGTGACGATATCGACGTTACGACACTCACGACAAAGAATACGGCACTTTCCATTCACCTAGCAACAGACTTTTTGGGTTGGGAGGGGGGTGGGTATTGACGGATAGCGCTTTTGCCGAAGATGGATGGGGTGGAATGGCTCTCGAAAAGGAGTACGGCGGTGGTGGAGGGGGATGAATTGCCTTTGACGGATTCGCAACTACAGAGTTTAAGGGTTATTGCGATAAGTGCGGCTTGCTTGAGTCTTGCCAGTGGATTGGTGGTGGGGTATTGGTTTGTGCGAATGAAGAGAAGTTTTCGGCACCAGTGAGTCACCCTTTGCTCTCTGAACGTACTTTGGGGATTGGGTTGTTAGTTCAGTTGGTGAATTCTGGATATTAACGGTTGCTAGCTTGATCATGTTGTTGATTTTCTCGGATTTCTGGAAGGCTACTTGGCAACTGACATTCCCGGCGGTCGTTTTCTCGGGCCATGATGTTGTGAAGACAGATGGTTTCTGTCAAGTTAGTGGCTTTTTCATGACTGTGGGCATCGAGGCATCAGGTAAGATGATTGCGAATTTTTACCACCAGAAAACACATGCTAACAATTGAGAAGATATTGCCAATTTGATGATCGCCATTCACAGTGCTATATACATTTTTCGACCGAGTACGGCTGTTGGTGATGGTGGGCTTTATCGATATCGACATACTATCTACGTTGGTTGGGTGTTTATTGCGGTTCTGATGGCTTCCCTTGCTTTTATCCATAGCAATACGCCATACAGTGTTCAAGAAACGTTTTGCTACCTACCTGTAAGTTGTTCCCGTGGTCTCAGATTGCTTGGTTTCGGACGGTTGTTGACGGATAACCACAGGTCAAGCCATATTGGCTCAGGCAAGCTCTTGCATGGGTCCCACGATACGTCATCATGTTCTTCATTTTTGCGCTCTACGCCGCTGTGTATGTATACGTCAAAATAACATTTCGAACGTTCCGCACAAACGTGGGAGCCAGCACCTTGGAAATGGGAACGGTAGACGGCACTCCTCAACCACCAAAGCGGGTCTGCACCCAAATGCCAAACCCTGCACAATTGCCACCCATCAATTGTCATGGGCTGATACAACCCGGTACGCCTAATCCAGCGAGGGAGGAGGTATGTAAGTCGAGATGTTCAGACTACCAGCCCTTCCACAAGATATTTCATGCAGACTACAATAATACTCACGCCCATAAGCATCAGGGTGGATTACACATACCGGCCGCCCATCGAAATCACCACACCACAAGACTTTACCGACGGTCCAGAGATGCGCCCCACGACTATGGTTTGATGATTCACTCAGCCGTGCACTCCGCCGCTCACTCTGCCGCTCATTCCGCCGCCCACTCATTAGACGGAGCTTTCGAATACTTCTTCCCCGGACGCTCATCCTCTTCCGAATCACCTGAATCCGACCCAACGCTACCACAAGAATCAGAAGCGGAGAAGGAACAGAAACGCAGAAGGCTGGCCATAAATCGGTCCCTTCGACTGTTGTTCATCTACCCTCTGGTCTACGTCGGAATGTGGATTCTGCCCCTCGTGGTTCATTGTCTTCAATACACCGACTACTTCGAGCGGCATCGCGCCTTTCCCTTGAGATGCTTTACGGCATTCACAATCCCCGCCCAATGCGCCATTGACTGCTGGCTGTTTACGATACGCGAGCGACCATGGAGATACATCCCCGAATCCCCCGAACGGACCTTTTGGGCCAGTTTCAAGTTCTGGAACCGCTGGCAACGAGAACAACAGGCCAAGCAACGTGCTTATACCATGAGCACGAGCAAGGATGAGTGGAGGGGGAACAAAGGTTTGAGCATTGAGTCACGCCGAGCATTTGAGAGGAGGGAGGCCGAGTTGAAGGAGGCGGCAGAGAGATGGCTGAACCGAGGGAGTGTGGCACCCACATCGGGCAGTAGTAGTGGCAATCCTGAGTTGGTGGTGAACGGGGAGAGTCCTCAGAGTAGTACGGGAGGAGGAGTACATGGCAAGGAGATGGAGTGGTGGGATCGGATCGAGAAGAAGGTGTTGGAGGAGGAGGATACCACGGATACCAGAAGATGGAGTGGAGTTGTCGATGGTGCATTTGCAGTGAGGGATATTGGACGAGACGACGAGGTTGATCAGATCAGTCCGTTGGATACGACGGTCCCCAGTTTGACGTTGACGCCTAGTAAGGACGAGAGAAATGGACTACAGGAGAAGAAGTGATAGATACCCTCTTGGTACTGGGTGTTTGTGCGTTCTGGCGTTGAGGAGTGCGGATCGTTCATTGTTATCGGGGCCGGTGTTGCATGTTTGTGCGGAATGGGCAGTGTTTAGATGGTATACCCTTGTCCGCAATGTTTTTATCGGCATGATTCCTTTTGCCCTTTTCCTATTCTTTCCTTGCTTAAGCTTGCTTTTTTTACGCTTTTTTCTTCTTATCATGGGCTTTTGGGTTTCAGTTCCTCTTTCTCAACTTTTTTGTTCTGTTATTCATCTTTAAGGCATTGGTGGGCGTCTTTCAAAACTATTCCCTACTCCTCTTTTTACATCTAATACCTTTGCAGCTTCCTTCATCAGCCGTCAGTTCCTTCTTCGCTTTTACATGTTCCTCGGCTTGAACTGTTTGCTTGATGAATGATACTGATTGAGTGGTCGCTGCCTTTTTCTTTTACGGTGGCTTCTCATACCTCCTTCTACTTTTCCATCACTTTGTCTTCTTTGTTAGAATAATATTCATGGCTGGCGTTTGTCGTTCTTCTTCTTCGGCTCCTTGTATGCTTCATTTGTACAGTCTGATCCTGTTCGTCCGGGCGTCTCTTCTTGCTATTCATGTCTAATGGCGTAGTTGCATGAATGATGGTCAGTTTCTTTGCCTGCATCTTTTACTTGGGTCGGTTGTCTTAGGATAAGTGGGATGGCTAGATAAAAGGGTTAGAAATGGGACTTAATGTTGCTGATTTCGGCCTTTTGTTGGACTGTGAAGCATCTTAAGAGCCCTGAAGAATTATTGGCTTCGGTCAACAAACTAACAGATAACCCTTAGGATTCTCCGTATGTTCATCCAAAGTACAGTGCCTTTCGACATCGGTCATAAGACAGGCTCTCAGATATGTAGCCTGCAGCTGGCCAAGATGGGCGTCGAGTACAGAAAGTCCAGGTTCGATCGTTCACTCGAGCACTCGTGCTCAGGGATTCGAATATTCGTTTATGTGAAACGATCACATGAAGTGTCGGCGCCCTCCGAAGCTTATCCTGAAGCTTCTCAGCTATTCCCAACACACAACAGACAATTCTCGGGTACTGAGGAGGTGAACGTACCGTGATTTTGAAGGTTGCTGGACTGTGAAGAACAGTGGATTGGCTTGGCTAGCTGTTCTCCTCTCCACGAAGAGCATCTCCGATGCCAAGGCGGCAAACAATTTCGAGGTTAGAGTCTAGTTTCACGGGGTCCAAGCTCAGGCTCTCGATCCACCAGCTGCCCACTCTTTGACCTTCCGATCTTTTCGCATTGGCAACAGTTTGGAACAAACAAAGCAGCGTTACACACACAGAAAAGGGGGCCTGCTCATTCTAGAAACCGGACTATTATGTACACACAAGTACAGCACTCGGACGACAAGGACCCAAACACGTTCTACTCGCGTGTATTTATATTTGCTCGACCGCCCTATTTCTGCGACGTCATGCTCCCAGCAACAAACCCATCAAACAAACATCGTTTTTCAAGTGCCTCTTTATGGCCAATACAGGTAGCGAGGCCCCCCTCCAGCGTCGACATCCACTAACGGGAGGTCCAGCAGATTCACCATTCAGTCGACTGAAAGCGTCTATTCGAAAAAAGATTTCGCATGCTGAACTTCGAGAGTACAGCGGTACCCGAGATGGAAGAAACTCTGGAGATAGCGCTTCTCGAAGCGGCTCAGAGACGTCGACAGAAGATTTGCAGAAACACCATATCGACAACGCACCCATATCAAACAACTCAGGAATACTGGGCTTGCCTCGTGAGATCCACTTCATGATTGGCAACATGCTTCGTGTCAAAGATTTGGCGGCCCTTGGAAGGACTTGCAAACCTCTACATCTGTTATACATCCAGTTTCAACTCTCCACAACTGCTGCTCGCCGGATTCTTGAGGACTATGATTCACCAACACGAGAGGAAATCACGCTGTTCTGGTACATTCCAGTTGCCTGTGGAATTATCACTGGTGCGAGCTCCGAGCAGCAAGGGTCCATCATCGAAACGGTGGCAGCGGCCCAAAGTACTGCACGGATAGGCATAGAAGCATCAGCATTCAAGTATGCGACGATGTTTGCAATCTGCCATCCTTCGGTTACTATTCATGGTAACTCAAACACGACTATGCAGGAGCTTCGGCTTTACTACCTGAGCAAACTTTCGGCTACAATACCAAACGATCACAAAACTCGCTTCATCGAGCAGCTCAGCAGCTATCCCGACACTATGGCCAACGAAATGTGTCACTATCTTGTCTCAACACTTTTGGCACACGAACGGATTGCGGAGCTTTCCTTTCTTGTTTCAAACTCTTTTTTGGTACCAAGAAAGATCATGGCGGTACAGGACTTTGTTGGCATGACTCGGGAGAGCACATGTGATTCTCTTAGGGAAGCACCGCGGTTTCCTCTTCGGGTGGTCTGGCAGCGAGCCCTCGACTTTGCTGTTGACTACAATATTCCAGACGCGTTACAGTTCCTGCTCAACATCCCGGAACATGCTGGAGAACTCAAAAAGCCCGGCTTGCTTCGTATTGCTGATAATGGCATGGAATCAATCGATCTATGGGTTTCTCCTGTGTATCGAGCATTTGACCTTGCCCCTGAATTGGTCGAAAGTACACCCAGCCTGCACTCACAAATTTCAATGGAAGCAAAGTCAGCTCTTGTCAATCTCGTGGACAGAAGGAAACGGATTATCAGCCTCCTTCTCGAATCTGGTTGTGATATCAACTGTCCGGCTGATCGCCCCCACAGGGATCCACTCTTTATCTGGATCGAGAGGCTGATAATGCGACGATGGTGCGAAGAATATCAGCACGAAAACGACAACAATTCCGACATACTCGCTCGCTTCCATGGCATGATGATCCAAGCGTTTCTCTTCGATTTCGGCGGAACACTAGAGATATACAGCTCTCCATCTGAAAACGGCCTTATCCAAGTTGCTGAAAATGCTGGAGATCAGTTCAGACATCAAGCCTTGCTCGACAACGAAGAACTGGGAGATAAGGAGATACCATACAGCTGGACGTCCGGAAATACACAATGGTGTGTTCTACACGCCTTGTGCCACCCACAGCTCACAATCACTGAAGCCGAGCGGGAGACGCAGTTGCTCCTACTTGAATTACTGTTGAGGAAGGGAGCGGACGTGGATTCGAGGTTGTATAGAGTCAGGGAAAGTCTGAATACCTCCCGTGGGACAACAAACCAGGAGACTCAGACGCAGTTCTTTGGGACATACGGAAGGACTGCATTGGAAAAGGTCGTCTTGTACATCAAGAATCTCTTTGACGAGGATGAAGCCATGGGCCATCTACATGGATGGAAGCACGGGTTTGGGTTATTCGAGAAGCTGAAGTTAGGAAAGAAGCATCGGAGGGGTGAGCATGGTGGTAGTGGATCATCACATGGCGCTGCAATTGACGTCATGGGTTTGGAGATGAAATACTCGCATAGTTTAAAGGCTCTGGAGATTCTCGTCCGGTATGGGGCGAGGATGGATTTGAAGAGCGGATATGAGGGGGAGAAGGAGCCTGTGACGATATTGGACATTGCGGAGAATATAGGGCTTCCGGACGTGCGCGAGGAGGTCTTGCAGGTGCTCAATGGGGGGAAGGCGGTTGGGAAGTGTGGAGTGAGTAGTTAGAGGGTACGTCCGGAGTAGTAATATGAAGGGGCCGATTTGAAGCACTACTCGCGGGTGGCTCAATACACGACGTCAACCTGCTTCACAATATTGAAGGGATGCGAAAAGTGCTTCCTGGCCGTCTCGCAGCGCGATGAAGAGAGTGTCTTTAATACTTTGCAGGTTCGAATATTCATCGTTGGAAGATGGAGAGTTCATCGGTGAATTCGCGGAGATGAGCGGAATTACGCAAAACCTTCGCCTCCGCTGCATCTCCGAGCCATGATCGCAAGCTGGGTCCGAAAGCTTATTTTCATCCGCCAGGGTGTTCTTTTACACTCTGCCAGTCGGTCTCTTCTTGAGAAACGTTCTACTCCTCACCTCCCGTACGAACCGACTTGCGTCCGCTTCGACGACGGTTTCAACTAAGCAAACCAGGTGAGTCTCCGAGATCGTTGAAGGTTCGTTACGAAAGCTAAAAAAGTGCAGGATGGCTTCGAAGTACGGGCGACAGTCGCCGCCGCTTCCGACGTATACACGGTCGGCATCACCTTCTCGACCGCTGTATCCGAACAATTCGAGCTCCACGCGGACAGTTCGTCGGCTTCTCATGCTCACGGTTGCACTTGGGATTGTCTACTTCATCTGCTTCTCAAGGTCAGCCGCGAATGTAGCGAACTCGGCAGCTAAGAAGGTCCAGACAGCGGCTTCAGGTGTGAACGAGAAGATCAGCATGTTTGACTTCAGAGGAGGAGGAGGAGGAGGGCCTGCCTTTCATTTTGATGAAGATTCCTATGACCCAGCTCCTGCTATTGAGCCTGGTGTCATTGCCGGAAACTACACAGGCGAGGAGTTCAGAAACTTCAAGTATTTCATACCCAACAAATTTCACCCACAGGTTGGTAGTGAAAAGGCCACATTAATCGTGCTGGTAAGGAATAGGGAGCTGCAGGATACTCTTTCTACTATGAAGCAGATTGAGAATGGCTTCAACAGGAAGTTCCATTATCCCTATACATTTTTAAATGATGAGCCTTTTACAGAAGAGTTCATCAAGTTGACCACCTTGATGGCGAGCTCGAGGACAGAATATGCTCTTATTCCACAGTTTGATTGGAGTACTCCTGATTGGATTGATCAAGGGAAGTTCATGGAGACTAGGCAGAGGATGGCCAGTCATGGTGTCATTTATGGAGAGAGTGAACCTTACAGGAAGATGTGCAGATTCAACTCTGGATTCTTCTGGAGGCAGAAGGTTACTATGAAATATGATTGGTACGTTTACTCCCCTTCCCGGCCACCATCGTCGAAGCCCCACTATAGCATGCCCCACTTTTGAATGTTTTACGGTTTGCTTTTCTCCGTGTCGGAGCCTAATAGACTACAGGTACTGGCGCATGGAACCAGCGACTCATTTCTACTGTGATCTGCCATATGATCCTTTTGCATATCTCAAGGAACACAACAAGATTTACGGATTTGTCCAGTCACTTCCTGAGTATCTGGAGACTGTTGAGACTCTCTGGCCAACAACTCAGCAGTTTATCAAGGATAATCCTGCATTCCTTCATCCTAATGCTTCCCTGCATTTCGTTTCGAATAATGTTGCGGAGAAAGAGGCTGAGATGCCCCCAATGTCACCTACTGCAAGTGGTAAGGAGAAATACCAAAGGCTTCATGAGCTTTTCCAGAAGGTGGACTACAACCTCTGTCACTTCTGGTCAAACTTCGAGATTGGCTCCCTTCAGTTCTTTAGATCTCCAGCCTACCAGAAATACTTTGACTATCTTGATCAGGTTGGTGGTTTCTTCTATGAGAGATGGGGCGATGCACCAGTTCACAGTCTGGCTGTTGCTCTATTTGCCGGAAAGGAGCAGCTTCACTGGTTTGCAGATATTGGATACAAGCACAATCCTTGGGGCAGATGGCCTATAGATAATTTCAGCTATGAGAAGGGAAGATGTGTCATTCATGAGGATAGGGGGAAAAGCTTTGATAATGATCCATACAGTTGTATTCCAAAGTGGAGAGAAGTCGCAGGTATGCCTCCACGGCCCACAAAAGGTTTCGCCGGCGAGGAGACTCTACTGACTGTGCACCCATATAGGAGTTGATATATTCGGCAGCCCGAAGTCCGAGCCCTAAGCAAGGAACAGGCATGGGGATTTGGTACTTGCTTTCGTTTTGCGCATCTAATGTCATATCCTGTTCCTTCGTTCGTCCTGGTCGTTATTTCAGCATGACATGCTAAATCGATGAAACTGAACGTTACATTCTTTCTGGCTCGGTAGTTCTGGACTTGGACTGTGAAATGGATACCGTGCCCTTGTTGGGATCCCCGAGGACCACTATGAATTGTTGCCAGCACCCTGCTCCTCGGCCCTCGTGTAGAGCCGTTACGCATGAATATCAGCCCCCACACTAACGCAAGAATTCAGACGGTCGCTTCGATGAACAACCGCTGCTGGGAACTTGACATCGACCGATGAGCGCGTCGACTTCCATGGTTCGCCAGATTACACAACGCCGCACTTTGCTCCGCAAGTTGAAGCTTCCAGAACAACATCCAAAGCAACATATATATAGCATGGCAGTTCGACCTACATACACGACGTTGCTGTTGTGGTGACCCTTAGCAACTCTAACATTCAAAGCCTACGGTTCAGGTACTAATGAAGTTTAGCTTTGCGAAGTTGACCGCATGCAGAAACGGCTCAGATGTCCCGATTGTGCCACAGCCTTGCAGAAATCACCAAAACATCACCACACGAGAGCCGTGCACAAACATACATAGCGTGGGATGTCGACTAATTCTGCATAGTAATGGCCACATACAAGGATTGCAGTCGTACCGCGGTATGTCGATGGCTGTGCGATGAGTTTAGGCATTGGGGTTCATTTATGTACGTTTTGCGACCTCATATAAAGTAGCAGCCATCCCAAGGTTCCGTCGCCAGATTCCGAGGCAAGATACCCTTTATTAGCGACCTCTCCAGTACTTCACAAAAGCCAACGAGACACTCGAACCGATATCCGCAAACATGGTCGCTCCTACTTCCATTCCCCAGCCAGTATCAGCTCCCTCGCTTGAACAGGAAACCCTTCAATCGCTCTCGAAAACCGTACAATCTAGCGTCGACATCATCACAAAGTATCTTGCCGCCAACAATCTCCCTGAACCGACCTTTGGAGATCTCAACTCACCGACATTGCCTTTGGTACCGGAGATTCAACTGGCGAAGACCAAACTTATTGAAGCCACTCATGCACTTGAGGCATTGACGCAGACCCATCGATGGGACTATTGCTGGAAGCCCATGTCTAATGTACGTTCATGACAACTACACTCTTCTCCAAAACCCTAGGATGCTAATTAGATGGTTAGTTCTTGGAAACCGTTGCTGTAAAGGTCGTTGCTACAGACTTTGATGTACCCAACGCTATGGAGTTGAATGAGGAATTGAGTATCAAAGAGATCTGCAAGCGGGTCAAATGCGACGACGAGTATAAGCTCTGTGAGTTTCTTGGACCCCGAAGAAATAATAGCTCTAATACCAAATACAGTGTCATGTATGAGGACTACAGCTCAATCTTTCATCTTCAAGGAGACCAAACCGGAGCATTTTGTCCATACCATCTACTCGGTTGCGTTTCGAGACCGCAAAATTGCATCGTATGGTGGTGTTGCCGGTGAAGATACTTATTCCGCAGCTGCTCAATTTACGCAGTCGATGAAGCAGCACCCGAACTCCAGCAGAACGGAAGAGGCGCCTTTTGCACTTGCCAACTGTCCTGGAAAATCATACTTCCAGTTCCTTGGCGAACATCCCGAGAGATTGCACCGATTTGGTATGGCTATGGAGGGTACATCACTTGCGGCATATGAGCTCCTTAAGACTTTGTACCCTTGGAATGAGCTTGGAAATGGAAGATTGGTAGATGTTGGTGGAGGTACGTCGCGATATCTGTCAAGTTTATTGCATATGATGCTAATCAGGTTGATAAAATAGGTGTCGGCCATGTCTCCCTTGCAATCCACTCCGCCAATCCGTCGCTCGCAATAACGGTCCAAGACCTCGCTCCGACGATAGCTCAGGCCAAAGAAACATTCACCTCACCGAAAGGCGCCGATATCACCCTCGAGGCTCATGATTTCTTTGAGCCACAGACTCGAGAGGCCGATACCTACTTCTTCCGCCACGTTATTCACGACTTCAGTGACGAACTCTCTGTCAAGATTATCAAGAATATCGTACCGCAGCTGAAGCCGTGGAAGGAAGGAAGAAGCAGAAGCGAGGGAAGCAGGATAATAGTGGCAGAGATGATATTGACGCCTGGTGCGAGAGCACCAACTGATAGACATACGGTTTATATGGTAAGCATAATTCTGATCCGAGGTGGCTTAGTATGTGGTGGTGGCTAACGAATGGATGCGAACTTTTAGAACATGGTGATGCTGTCTCTCTTGAACGCCAAGGAGAGGGATTATGCCGAGTTTCAGGCCCTCTTCAGAAAGGCAGACCCGAGATTTAAGACGAAACTGTGGGGAGGGGAGGGAATCCAGGGTAATAAAATAGTAGAGGCTTGGATTGAGGAAGAGGAGTAGGAAAGTGCAAGGCTGAATCGAAATCGAATGTTCTTTAGATGTATGGAAAGATCATCGATGCATCACAGTTGCACACGCCAAGGAGCATTTGATTGTGCTTTCTATCTCATCTACCATCACATTTAGTCCTCAATACGACAGATTATAAACTCTGAGATAAAAATTGATTTAGTTCTCAGTAGTATACTATAGTGGTTACTTATAAACCCTGTCTCCCGGAGGTTTTGTTACTGATTTCTACTTGCTGTCGATATCGATAGGACTGAACTGTTGTGCCACCAAGTTAAGGAGATCGACCAATTCAGCCTAACCCTCATTGGGAAGTATTTCCTCGACACCGTCAGCTCGATCGAATTCCAGAGCTAGAGGATTTTATGCGCATCAAAACAACCAACTGATTACTAGTCAAACAGACCCGCGGCCTCGTCATCCGGATCGTCAACAGCCTCTGCTTCCTCTGCAGACATAAGTATTGATGGAGAGAGGCTGGTAATGACGTGACCGCAATCCAGCTTTCCATTCTCCAGCTCCTCGAGGAGGCTGCGACTAAGTGACATTCCCAGCATCCCAAAGGAGCCAAGAACAATAAAATTGTGTAGAACTGCCCCTTTCATGATAAGCTCGTCGGCAACAATCCGATAGTCCTGCTCGGTAGCGCCGTTACGAAGGCTGATTTTGTATCGCAGAAGTTCATTGGCTTCGCCGGAGTCGGGCCCTGAGGCGGAGGCCGAGTTGGCATCTTCGCGGTGCGAGGGCGTGGATGACGACTGAGAAGACATTGTTTGAAGGGAGGGTGATGTGATGATGGGGTTTGATAAGACTTCTGTTCGATGGAGAAAGGCGCTACGTGGAGCGATGTGGTGATGCTTAGTGAGGTTGTATGTTGTTTTTGGAGGTCGATTGGTTACAGCGGGAAGAGATCGGTTTTATAAGAACTATTGGGACACATGAGAATCTGGCATGAATTGATTCCTTGGTAGTGTTTTCCGAGCTGATTCAAATTTTGGTGAAGCATTTTGTAGCGTTCAATGTTGACCTTGGCGCCAATCCGAGAGTAGTAGGAGCACAACGGATTTCTCGGTACTTACAGCTCCCCGTTGGTAAGCTCATAATATGGCCTTGCAGGTGTCCCTATCAGTGTTGAAAGAAGTAAGTAAGTAAGAAGCAAGGATATAAACTCGGGGTACGTACGGTCAGAAATGCAGACAGCTCACGTGAGTAGGCTTGGCAACTCGTTAGAGGAAAATGATGCTCGACAGCGTCACCACTTTCAACAACAACACTCACCAAAAATTGAGACAAACGGAACCGCCCACCATAATCAACCATCGACATAACAACAGCACACAGATCCTCGATATTTCTATTGATACGTACGAATGAGTACTCAATGATCGCTGTAAAACAAATCAGAATCGCGAAGGCAGCAAAGAACAGCTCGGTACATCACCTCCGAGCACCACCTCGTGTCGTTTAGCCGAAAGCCTGCAGAAGCCTCGACTTTTGTTGCCACGATCTTACCTTCAACATTCTAGACTTCGTGGAGAATCGTTGAGAGTTTGCGAGGCTGGATAGGTAAGATCGTGATATCCTGATTTAGGAGGCCATTGGCACGGCACCCGGTTCGAGCTCAAAGAAAGCTGGAAGCCCTCTCAACCATCACAACAAAGCCTCAAAGGCAAAATACAACCTTATGAACTGACTCCACCCCTTCACCTCGACCAACTCCCAGGTGGACTCGGCTTCCTACGGAGCATTGACGTCAAGTGGACCACACAAATCGGGCTAGAAAATGCTTGTCGCCCGCTTCCTACTTAGTAGGCTCGCGAAATTAGCCGGCATAGCTTAAATGGACTGCGGGGAAGGATGGTGGGGTCTAGTGCCGTCGCGCTCTCCCGAAATCAGATGAGGGTCCGCCAGAATTACGTCGATAGTGCATACGGAATATTGATTTGTCAGTTTGTTTGGGAGGAGGAGGAGCCGCGCTCAGGAGGATACTTAAGGGTCGACATGGACGGCCTTTGGATCAGCCAGTTGCCTCGAATTCATACGGAAAGAACCATACAACATGTCGAACGGAATCTTAAGAGTTGACGGCACAAAGATTGTCGATGCCAGTGGGAATGAGGTTATCCTCAGAGGAGTAAGTAACCCATCCGCTCCGATCCGGACTGGAGAAAAGGAACCAGATGTCTTTGATGCTGACCGTATGTCCCACAGGCCGGCTTGGGTGGATGGATGAACATGGAGAACTTCATCTCTGGCTTCCCTGGCCGTGAGTACCAAATCCGCGATGCACTCGCCAAAACCATCGGCCCTGAGAAGTCTCAGCTCTTCTTCGACAAGTTTCTCGAGGCCTTCTTTACCGACGCAGATGCAAAGTTTTACGCCGAGTTGGGCTTCAACTGCATCAGAATCGCCATCAACTATCGACACTTTGAGGATGATATGAACCCCCGTGTCTTGAAACCAGAAGGCTTCAAGTGGTTGGATCGTGTCGTCAACTTCTGCGCAGCTCACAACATCTACACCATCATAGATCTACACACCGTCCCAGGAGGACAGAACGGCGATTGGCACTCGGACGTTGGTCATCACATTGTATGTACCTGTGGCTTCTCGTCCTATTCTTTAGTTACTGACTTTCTTTCCTAGGCCGAGTTCTGGACCCACAAGGATTTCCAGGACCGTGCTCTTTGGCTCTGGTCTCATCTTGCAGAGCATTACAAAGGAAATCCATGGATTGCCGGTTACAACCCTCTCAACGAGCCTTGCGACCCGACACACTCCCGTCTACAAGATTGGTACCACCGCCTCTACTCCACCGTCCGCGCTATTGATCCAGATCACATTCTCTTCCTCGACGGCAACACCTTCGCCTCTGATTTCTCGCACTTTGATCTTGAGACGACGGCAAAGGTGTGGAAGAACACCGTCTACTCAGTTCACGACTACAACCTCCTTGGCTTCCCACAGAGTGGAGAGAGCTATACCGCTAGTGAATCACAGAAGATCCGTGTCAGAAAGAGTTACGAGAAGAAGGTCAAGTGGATGAAGGATAACGGCTTGTGTATCTGGAACGGCGAGTTTGGGCCAGTCTATGGTCGTGAGCAATACGATGGCGTTGAGAAGGCACAGCAAATCAATAAGGAGCGATATGCACTTCTTGATGAGCAGCTCAACATCTACGATGAGGAGCGGATCAGCTGGAGCATCTGGCTCTACAAGGATATTGGATTCCAAGGTAAGACCGATTTATGCCCCCTCTTGTTGTACTGTACCTAATACTTTCATAGGAATGACCTACGTTGCCCCAGATACTCCCTACATGACCCACTTCAAGGACTTCCTAGCCAAGAAATTCAAGCTCGCCATTGACGCCTGGGGCTGCGACGAAACCCACGTTCGCCAGTTCTACGAGCCGTTCACCAAGTTTATTGCCGATAATGTCGAGCCAAAGTACAGAGAGTTGTACCCGTTCCCAGTCTGGAAGTTCGAGAACAGAATTGAGCGCATTGCTCGTAACATACTCCTTGCCGAGTATATGGTTCAGGAATGGGCGGATCATTTCAAGGGACTGAGTGAGGAGGAGATTATCAAGTTGGCTGAGAGTTTCAAGTTTGAGAACTGCAGGCAGAGAGAGGGGCTTAATGAGGTGTTGGTTAGGCACAAGGATTTGAGGCAGTAGGATGGTTGCGATAGGTGCTGATGCTTGTGGGCTTGCAGTGGTGCAATGAAGTACTGATGTACTTACTTAGTATTGTAACGTACGTATTATGAGTTTGCTCCGATTGTCATTGACAGTTCCAGTTTTTGTAACGGCCTGAATTATACATGTATCCGTGGTCATTTACTGGAACTAGTGCTGTTCTAATTTAACTGACTGCAAATAAACAGTGTCTCGACCTGACTGGTGGCAGTTCAAGATGATGAGCCGTAAACAGCGAGTCCCGCCAAGTTTTTGTATTTCATCATGATCTCCTCCTTGACCCTTTATTAAGGGCCAAATGTAGGATTGAGCTAATTAGACATCTTCCGCCTTCACAACACACGCTCTCACTGTTAACCAGAACCTCCTTCAAAACAACGCAACAAGAAAGCCTGTGCTACGATGGCGAAGTCGGAACAGCACCGAAAACATTCAACTCCCTCTAGCTCTCATTCTAATACGAAACCATCCACGTCCATCACTAAACAACAACCAGCAAAACCTAGCCAATTCTCCTTTGATGATCTGTTCAAGGGATCCTCTGATCGCAGGTTAGAAACCAAAAGGGGAGAAAGAAAGAAATTAGAGGAAAAATATGCTCGTGCCCGGAAGCACCGAAAGCAATTGATGGACACATCAGAGGCAGAAAGCGTGGATCTCAGTTACTTAAAGATGAAGTGCGACCTACTTGAAAGCGCGTTGTGGAGGTGCGCACTGAATGGCGTCGGCTCGGATGATTCGCTTGCAGTGGCCACAGAAGAGCAGACGAACCAGGCTTCTGAGACAAACAGTAGTTCCAGCTCTGATTCCTACTACCCCAATTCCAGCTCTGAGGAGTATTCGAGTTCGGAAGATGGAGAAGGTATCGATAGTGACTCGGAAACGCTTGTGAATGACGGCATGGGCTCGAGCTCGAGGTGCAGACGTTGCAGGTCCTGCGAAAATGCTCTTATCAAGTTGGAAGACGTTAATCGTATGTGGCGTGAAGAAGTATTAGAACACCCTCCTACTAATGTCTAAGCAATTCAGCTGAAGATGTTTTGAGGCACTGGTGATTGCACAGTTTACAGTCTAGTTCTTTACTTCTTGAGTATCAGGTATTGTTTTGTTATTAAGATTGGTTTTTCTATTATGCACTTGCGGGATTGGTTTGGTTTGTACATATACTGGCATTGGCGTATTGTTATGTTGGGTCGATGTTTCTCTTGATAAGATCAGCTGCATGCAGAAAGAAATGGAACAAATTCTTTCAGCCAAAGAGACGACGTTGTATAGTACAGCCTATAGTACCCCTCTTCCTGCTCTCTATACTGATACACGCTCAGATCCACCACTTCCTCGTATCAACTGAACCATCCATAACTTCATCGGTTCACCCGTATCCAAGCCATCCAAAACAGAAACAACAGCAAATGTATCTGCAACACACTCGACATCTGCAATCCCCCAGCCCCCGATGTCAAACTCTTCCCGTCCGCCATCTTCCCAGTCAAGGTCGCTCCAGCCGGAAGCTCGGTAACCGGTGCCATTATCATAGTTTTGGATGACGACGAGGAGGTCGTTGTCGTTGTCGGCGTCTCTCTGATTATTTCGGTAGCGAGACCCGTGAACTGAACTTTCTCATGGGTGTATGTAGTTTTTCTATTCTTCAACTCCTCCCTGTATTCGTCTAGTTTCTTTTGCATCGTGCCATCGTCCTCGGAATAAGGGGAGCTGTCGCCGAAGGGTTTGTTTTTCGAATTTCCGGAGCTGGAGCTTGATCCTCCTCCACCGCGACCACCGGAACCTGATCCTCCTCGGGGTGACATCGTTGTGAGAGAATGTATAAAGGTACTTGGGGTCTAGGCGTCTGTATGGTATCGACTCGGACGTGGGGCTGTTGGCAGTCTGACTTGGGTGAGGATAGAGGATGAATGCGAAATTGATTTTGATATTGTGGGAGTCGAGATATTCAGAGGTAGACGGGCAGACCAAGCGGATGTAGGGCTTGGAAATGGGCAGGCTTCGGTAGACTTATACTCGTAGCAGCATCTTGAACCTGGTCCTTGATCCTTGCGTGCTATTTGTAGATTGTTACCTCGGATCGTTGGCGGTGCATAAGTTCAAGTCGCACTCGGATCTAGAGTAGATAGAGTACGGGCAAGGCTGCAACAAGCAAAGCTTAAAGTGTTCAAGGTACAAGTACATTCTGAAACTTGAAGGAACGCTACTAAGCCACACGCACCATGGTTCGTTGCGAGACCGCAAGATCCCAAATTAACTTTACGAGGTCCCTTTTGTGTTGATGCATTAGTTTGCTGACAGTGTGCCTTGACTGTAAGCGCTTGTTGGGGCCAGGGTCTTTAGCATCACAAGAGAAGCCTAAGTTGGCTTATTCAATGCTGTGCGGTAGACATCTGTTGTCTGACAAATGTTGAGAGCAGAAAATATCCTCTTGAGCGCTGGTTTCCCACTGCTTAGTACATAAGTACTGGATGAACTTCTAGCTTCTCATTCACTCAACATGCAACATTGCCGCGATATCTCGTTGAAGATTGGGAAGGTTCTTATCGGGAGGCATCTTGATCAGATAAGCCTCCATTGGGATTAGCGTAGAATGGAGTGGGTAAGGAAATAACCTCCGGCTACGACAGGATGACTGTACATACAACAAACGTACGATTAGCTCCAGCGTGGCAGTTCGACTCGAATCTTAACCACAACATCCTTTCAGAGTCAACCAGGTGAAATATCCATCAATCATTCCGATCAGCATCTAATCGAGTCACAGCTATGATCCTCACGCCAAAGAACGAGTACCTCTATTAATTTCAGCTCAGCTCGCAAAGCTTGCGCTTGCAAAGCTTCGATCGAAGATACAGCCCGACAACCAGACTTCAAATATCATCAAGTCTATGGGTAGTGTGTTTACCTCGTTCCAGGTTGCCTTATTGAATAGCATTTGCTAACTTCAGGTGATATTCCGAATTCCTTGTTCCACAAAACCGTCTACAACATTACTCAACAGACCCCTTCGAATGCTCTTGAATCCAATCTCCAAGGCAATATCGAAGAGCGTCTTGCTATGGGTGAACACGTTCTGGGCCCAGCTGAAGGCCGGTACTCTGGTGTACCTCTTGAAAGTAGTCGAGAAACGAACCATTCACCTCTTGAGCGGGAAAGGGCAGGTATCAGAGTAAGGAGTACCAAGGAAGACAGGTCATGAATCATAGTTCTGATTCCGAATATAGTCTATATGGCGCGAGCTGATCCCCAAAGGCCGAAGATTTGAGAGACGACATACCCAGGAAGAACATGTCTTTGTGGAGACAAAAGCGGGGATGCTGTAAGTACATGCAGACACGACTGGTATAACTCTACAAAGTACACTGCTACAGTTAACATCGTGTACAGGGAAGTCTGCTTACAACTAGGGTCCTACTGAAGGAAGGCCGATGCCTTATCTAGGAGAAGCATTGCATCTACAGTTGATCAATTCTGGCCCCGCAATGTTGCCAGTCGATGAGAAGCATTTGTGGACCCGCTCGCAGCTATCGCTTCCATATCTTCCTCCGTTTTCACTCTAATCCGATAGCTTTTCTAACGAGAAATGGCTTTTAGGATCAGCATTTCAACCGTTTTCGCCAGATTCACCTTCTCTTTGAGCTTCTAGTCCGGTGAACTTGAAGTTCAATACTGATTTTGTGGGAGAGCAAGGAAGTAAAACCTGGCATCTCAATTTGGCACATTATGTTGCTGACTCAATAGTCTCGGAGTTTCGCTTGAAGTTTATTTGCTATGTACTTCTCACCGAAGCATAACGTTATTCCAGTAATCCAACCTTCTCTCGCCCGGCCTCAGTTTAAACCGCCACTGCCAAACTACCGTGCATGGAGATCTCCAAAAAAACTGAGCGCTGGCATCTCGGAGAGCAGCCCTAGACTCTATGCCTTGGATTCGAAAGGCGATAAGAATGTCTTTGGGGCGTGGATATTGCGAAAACGGCTATCATGATCCGAAGCTGTCAGTGCGAAGACGTCAAAAAAAGCAGGTCCGACACTGCATACACAAGCAGTGATCAACAAAGAAAGACAGCGGATCGACAATGCTTCCGACATCTCCAGTAACGAGGTACCTAGGTACGTCAACTACCATCATAACAGGGCTGGCAGGTTGGAGCGAAACCATTATTCCAACTGCAGAGTTTGGTTTAACTACACGATGTTTCTAAAGATTACAATCTAGAAACTGTTATCGGAATATTCCATGAGATATGAAACTATGTTGCTGCTTGAAGCCTTCAACTGCCAGGTGAAGCGCGGGGGCGTTCATGCATACGCTTCATACAGAACCGTTTCGATTGGTGCAAGTGTGCTCTGGCTCAAAAGTGGCAAATGGAACGCTCGGATACCACAACGCAGCATTAAACATCCGAACCACCACGACCAATAAAGGCCGAATCGCTCCCCACACACCCGCAGTTTACGTAGAGCTCTACAATGTGATGATTCACTCTCGTTATTAACATGCAGGTTCTTATGGATCCTTAGTACCTGTATTCCTCCTTCAGCATTGTGTGGCAACATACCGCTGGCGATGATTTCAAAGGGGACTTGCATTTGGCTCTTGAGAGTAATGGCGAAACTTATCAGACTTGCGAGGAGCCCCAGTATTAGGTACTCTAGAGCCAGCATGTGCAGGAAGCCTACATACTTCATAGTCGCGTTGTTCCAAGGAGCCAAGTAGATAAAAAAACATCTCTCCTATGGGATATCGGATGGAAGGGATAACTCGTTAACTCGAGTGTCTGGGACTTCCGGACAGGTAATGATTCTATCAAGTAAAAAGCATAGTTCTGCGATAAATCATCTGGAACAACGTAATATTATAACTTCATTATGTCCAATAGCCAGAAGCAATTGTATAAGCCTTAGATGTGTGCAACCCTATTGTAACCAAGCATGCCCATGTTCCCAAGTAGTATATCATTGAGACTTACTAAGTACTATTGCTAGCAATAGAACGTAGTACTTCTCGCAGAATTCTTGATTCCATAGCATACAGAAGCTTTAGGACTGAGCTCAAGCAGGCAATGACCTGGAGCTGACAGCCGGTAGTACAGGCAACTACCGATTGTAGCGTCTGCTAGCTCGCTCTAGCATCGTATCTTGCACCTTTATTGGCAGGACTACGGCTCAAAAAGGATAAGAATCACAAGCATACTGCGGCATCACGTAGCCTCTGTACTTCGTACAGCTTGGATGACCTATGGGCGAGGAAACTTCGTATGTACCCGACATACAGGTACTTACTTAGTCTGAACTGTCAAGTACGAAGCCACTGGTACGCACGCCATATTGATCAGTTCACACTGTAGTTATATCGTGCTACTCATTTCCATAACCTCGGATTGCAACTCTCCCGGAGCAGATTGCCGCCTGAGACCCTTAGTCACAGAGACGGTTACAGTAACCTAATCTGGGTCCGACAACAGCTTCTATCTGTGTTCCAGAATCATTTCCCCTTGCACCGTAAACCCTGTAATGTCCAGAAACCACCTAGTCAAATCTCGGTTCGAACAACGTCCGAGCTTCAGAAACCTTGAAAATTGCCAGAAATGGGAATCGTCCTCAACCTCCAGGGGTTGGAGATGGCTGCAATCAGCCAAAGGATCATGAAGAAAGCAGCACATCGTTCCGGCGTCTCCGCAAAGCCCTAGCATTCTCCACTGGAGGGGGTAAAGACCGGGTACACGAGATGTCAAGGCACGAAACAGCGTCAGCTGGGCTCAATGGCAGTTGTGCTCGGAAAGCAGTTGTATCTTATTAGGCACATCTTTGTATGTGGTTTGCAATTCTCAAGATCACCCACAGGACTGGTAATGTGCAAGCTCGTGCATGCATTGTTTTCGATCTCGAGGTTTATGTTTACTTTCGATGCCTGTACCGTCAGCATACAAGTATGCATACTTTACGCCGGGTGAATACTTGAAATGCTTTCCTATGTACATGCTATGTACTTAGTACCTAGTGTACATCTGTATTGTTAGTATGGATGTCAAATCGGTTGTGCCACTTGCGCCAGACTTCGCGTTCCAGCATAAATCCTTGCCAATGACGTTCATAGGGGCTGACGAACGGCTAGCGCTCGGAATAAAGCAGAACGTGACAATCTCGCGGTCCGTTCGTCGGTGGTCCACGTTTAACACACGGACTCTCCATAATCTCGGACCGAATGAAGACCTTGAAAATGTTTCAATGCAGTGGCCGAAATGGAGACAAACGCTGCTTAGTACTCGTACTCTACAGTTACAGGGGTACCGAGAAAGTAGCAATGTGGTTGAATTAGACATCTCACTAACTAGGCCGCAATTAGCTTCCGCCACTACTTCAGATGCAATCGACACTATCCTTTAGCCAGATGCTGTTAACGTATGGCTTCAGGAACGTGGATTATGACCGGCATGGCGACCAGTGGTTCGAATGTATTCGTATGTACATCTGCGTTGATCATACTTCTCTAGGAACTCACATAGCACAAGCAATTATAATCATAGCCGTTTAACTTTCGAATAGCCCACTAATTAGCTAATCATGGCCCAACAAGTAACACTGGCAACCCAGCGACTTCGCTAAATACTTATTTGAGTGACTCTTCAGATAATTTACTAAGGCATGCCAGACTCGTACTGCCAGTGCTAAAACAGGCGAGAGTTTGATTGCTCAGAGATCAGCAGATTCGTATTTCGTATGTTTCTTGACACCATTAATCAGTCCATCTGCGATTTCAATCTGCTGAGGACATTCTCGAGGATGATATCGCCCCTCAGAGGTCAGCGCCATGGAAGCTCGATACCAGTTGTGTAACCGAAAAACCTACAGCGCGGCCCGATGTAATCGTAGGTGACTGCAGTAAAGTGGCAATGTATTCGTATTCACATTAATCATGATGGGGTCTTAACATGCTCACCTCGATGCATCGAAGTGGCTCGGAACATCCGAGCTGAGGGAATGAAACAAGGAGGGGTTACCTGGACCGGCAGCCGGCCCCCCGAAGCGTACTCATACGAATCAATCAAGACTTCGGTCCGAGATCGGGACGCAAATATGAAGGCCTCGATGGTTCCTTATGGCCGACTCTCTGGCATGTTTCCGAGGCGACAATCGATTGGTTATGCAACCCTTTCATATGCGCAATATAATACCGACTTCTGCCTGTAACCAATCAATCACTGATTGGAACGGACGAAGGAGAAAAGGTATGACAACTACAACAAGTCAACATCACAACCAAAACATCCAGACCTCCGGACGAACGTACCTTCATACACGCCTTTCAAGACTCGGATCTGGCTGCTACTTTCAGTAACAAGTGGGGTTCCTCCAGCAGTTTCATAACGGCGAGTGGCGCTTTCGGAGGTAGAAGTCCTTTGAGGCTTGCATCTTGGGTGAACCACTTCCGCGGTGTCAGCCCAGGCGCACCCGCAATTGCCTGCATACATATTCTTGTTTTGCGCAAACAGTCGTACAACGTTTATGTATTTGGACCAGATCATCAATGACAGCGTCAAGCAATGCAGTTTGCTTTCCAACTGAACAAAGATACTTGGTTGGAGATGATCTCCACAATATCTGTAAATGCGCACATAATAAATGCCTCTATTCAACTTCGTTATGAGCTCTCAGTATCGCTCTGTGGTAAAGTCAATTGGGAAGGTATCTGCAAATCCGAGCTCTATTTCTAAAAACAGTAGCATTGAGTATTTCAAAGCAACCCAATCCTCTCTACACTCTCTGTACAGCCTCATATTCGAGTCAATTCTTATTTGATATTCAGAGTGTTTTTGTTCGCCATCGAATGACATCTCGAGTTGGGGCTCATATTAATGATTCCTTGGTGATAGAAAACTCTAGCGCAAGGTGCTGCCAAAGTATCAATACTCGCCAGGGCTTTGAGATACATACATGTACCTGTAAACTAAATTGACAGCGGGTCGATGGCAGGCCTACGTAGCTAACTTAAACATGTACGTGGTTTAAGAGAGGCCCGGATTACCAGGTCGGCCCACTTGCTAGGTCAGTCGTGCTAAGGCAGCTCAAGTTACCCGAGTCTCAAAGGTACCCACTTTAAACTGATTTCGGCTACCTTGGGGCTCTAGAGGCACCGACGAGCACTTCCTGAACTGGTAATTTCTCGGTTGACGGAGATTTTGACATTGATTATCCTAGCTTGTAACTTCGGCTCGGTCCTCAACCTCAACATCGATGGATTTTCGTCATCGTGAACCTACTTCCTTTGTACAGCGTAAAAGTAGCAGGTTGCGGCCCATCTTGCATGTTGTCAGGAAGTTGATCTTGTGCGGTATTAGCATAACATGCACCTCATATCTCGGGATCCAGAAAGGGTAATAAAAGCCACCAACTCGCAGATACGTTTGAGCAGACATGCAGAGGGGCGACGATGACTCCCAAACTTGACCGTTCCGAGGTTGCAAAGCAGCAAATTTGATATCTGGGGGTATGCTCCGCATCAGACTGCATCTTTACCGACGCCTTCTCTTCCAATCCCCGAAGCAACTGCATGCTGATAGTAACACTTATTTGCCACGTTAGAGGAGGAAAACTCAACACATCGACCCATAGCCACAGAAGACAGTGTTTCATTACTGATTCTGCAAGTCGTGCTTCCTGACAGCACGACTTGCATCCTCATTAACCCCCTCTTTTACTTGAACGAGCATCCGGATAGGCAAGGAGTCTCCGAAAAAGTGAGGAAAGACCGTCCTGCCGGTAAACGGGGGGCGAGGTGGCCAAGGAGCTTCGACAGCTCTAAGAACTTCGCAAAGGCTGTGCTCCGATGTGGCTAGACTCTCGGCTTGTTGTTGACGCTAGGGTAGGATGTGGAAAAGGCGTATCTGTCCTGAACCGTACTTCTGACTTCCCATTGGTTTCTGAGAAACTTTAGGACCCCATCTTTGCATCCCGCTGCCACATAAACATTAGGATTGATCGATATTCAGGGTGGAGAGCGGGAAGACGAACACGACAGCAGCTGCAGGCTCTCACCTATCCCAAACAACGGGCTTCAGATCGAAAGACATTGCCGAAAAGAAGCATGGGGAACGGTCTTTGCAGTAAAACTCTTGCTGTCTGCTTCGATGGTGGATCCGAGTGTCACGCTTTGCCGGAGCCTGCAGTTCCTTCAACGTTCCCTCTCAAAGGACATCTGAGCATTTGCAAGGAAGGGACCAGCAAATCACTGCATTGCATGTTCGTACAGACATGCAGTAACACCCTACCGATCTAACCCCGCAATTTGCTGGTTTACCGCACATGCCCACAAATCAAACATTGATACAGGTTCGTTTCCTCATGGCTCAACATTTCCCAGATCTCCATGCAGTCCATGGCAGGTGGGTTTGAAACGCGGAAGTCGTTATGCAGAACGCAATAGGAGGGGAAGTACTACCCCTCTCTCGGATCCAGAACGTTGTTGACATCCTATCGCAGAGGGCGGGGTAAAGAATCATGTTGTGGTGATTGATGTTGCATCTCCAAGAAAAAACATTAAAGATGTTAGCCACGTCCTTCCCAGATGAGAGTATCTGTACCCGTAGATGCATGTGGAGAAGGCTCCCTAGCACATGAACTGATAGAGAAGTCGAGCACGGTTTCATCCAATGTATCAGCTGTCGTAGGGTCAGATAGCCGTGCTGCACCACCGAAGGTCCTGACCAACCAATCGGCTGAATTGACGAGACATTCAGAGCAGCCCTTGTATGATACTTGGTGTATAGACACTCGATATAATTGCCATTCCTAGCTCAATGAACGCTCTTTGATACAGCAAGGCGAGGGAGTTGGCTACCACGTCATGGTCCTTTGGCGCTAGAAGTTTGAGCAGTACAACGAGTCGAGAGACATGGATCTACAAACAATTAGCCAAGTTACCAGCTTTTCCAACAGCCTTTGACACACAAGTCCCAATAAGTCCAATGAGGAAATTCCTCGCACACACGTCCCCGATGTCAAAAGGCGAGGTCCGTATTCGATATCTCGGAATCTCACACCCTTGCTTCCAGAGCCGAGCGGAATACTTTCACTCCTCCCGCCACACCATTTCGGTTTCGTAATGTCCAATGGTGGAGACTGTGAATCCTGATAGCTGAGAATGTTGAGAGCCCACAGAGTTCCTTTGTCGAGAAATCGTCATCGTACATACTCTCGGCTTGGGATTCCCTTCTGATCGGTGCCAATATCGGATGGGGTTGAGCTCCATAGTGACCTCACGAAGGGTTAGCCTGATATCTTAACAGAATTAAGCTTCCGACCTAACGTAGATCAGCCCTCGGGTATTACCGAAAAGATCGAGCCATGCCCAAATCCGCTGGACTTGTTCCAAACCAAGCAACTGTTGGACGACGAACGTTCTTCAAGCAAGGAGCTAGATACCGTACCAATTCTCAGCATCAAGCCCAACTCTATCGAAAATCGACGGAGGTTTTCCGTGTGAAGTGGTTCAAGAGCATCCGTATTTGGTGTGGTATGCCTGCCAGTAATCGATGCGAATGCATGCTTATCGATCGAGCGACATGTGCTTTGCGACCTTCCTCTAAACGAATCGCAAATGAGCTAGTAAAAAGGACCAGCAGATATTCCAGACTGTCAGGATCGGAATCCACAGTGGTAACGTTCGAAATCCATTCTTCTGATGGTCCAGAAACCACAATTCGATTTGAGGGTTCAAAGACAATCCGCTAAGCCCAACCGAGTATGCAGAAGTCGAATCACACTCGCAGATTGAATGCAATAGAGCCCTAAGTGCAATATCTGCAAGTGCCGCGTATGAGAGATGAGTTCACCAAAGTGAGCCCAAATTTGACAACGAGAGGCCAAGATTCTAGGTGATCAATCGAGAAAAGGAGCCGACTGAGCTATGGCTGTTTCACAAATGGCTGGGAGGAAAAGGGTCTCGAGAGGCGGAGATGCTGACTTGTCGGTCTACAGGAGACTTTGAAAGGCGGCAGCTCATGCTCAAAGCTGAACACTAGTGAAACTGTCTCGACTCACAAGCGTGCCTTACACTAGTCGTATAGCTCCCAGACGTGAAATGAGGCAAGGCTCTCAGGAGAAGGAAGTCCGAAGCTCGACGCTAGAGGAGTCAACATCTATGACGTATGAGAGGTGTGGGGAAATACGTACAAGAAGTGATGTTGGTGTTTGACAGCACAGCCGTTTCGTGAATAGACTTTCGGTGAGCACGTCGATACGAGGTACCGTCCTCGCATTTCGGGTTTCGCTCCAGTGAATTGCGGATCGGGGACCCGAAATGTGGAGTTGAAGGATCAGAGCTCGTTTTGTTGTGGAGGAGGAGGAGTTCGTAAGAGATTCATCGCGAGACTCGTGGCCGTGCAGAAAAGGAGGGGTACCAGAGCTCTCTTTCTCCGCAGGCGGTACCAGCGGCCACTCTCCTATCACAATATGCCGGATTTCGTATTGCTGTGTTTACCCATAGCGAGTTGCTGACCAGGGTGGTGTTCCGTTCCGTAAGAAGTTTGTTGAGACGATTGACGATTGTGAATTGGTGATACTACAAAATTCGTAAGCTGAACTGTTGTTTTGTCAGAGTTTTCTTAACCACAAAGAGGATACCTACCCGTAGCTGTGCAGGATTTCATACCTAACGGCTAGACAATCAGGGTGCAGAAAACGCCACCAAAGTCCTCTTCATCAGAGCCACTAGAGACTGTCTAGGGCCTAGGCAATGTCGGTGAGCCTCATCTCGCAAAAACAAGACCGATAGGACCGTACGGTGTCTGGAGATCCTGTCTCTGCGGTATCCTTTCAACCGACCTGCCGAAATGATGATGCCGTCCGAGAATGAGAAAAAAATGGCAGAGAAACACTGGCTTCTGGTGGTTGTGGATGGAAGGCCTTCTCCTGCCGAATTATTTTGGTCAAAAGGCCTCCATAAGTATGTCAGGTGACGATGGGTTGCTGAAAGTCATTGGTTTGAGACAGTTCAAGGAAAGACCAAGCTTTGGAGTACCGATGGAGAAGGAGACATCGGTTTCTCAGAATGGAGAAAGAAAGTACACAGTAGTAGAAGGGTAAGTACATGTAGAGAGAAATTATCGTTTACTATGTAAAAGGTCTCCAAATAAAGACAGAAAGCTTCATCTTGTAATAGATCTAACGTCTATGCTGCAAAATCACACGGTTTTGTCCATCAAGTTGAGGACCTTTCACGAGTGCTTGTTGCTGTCCAAACGTCCAACGTGACTATCACGCCCCCACCACCTCACCAAACGATCAGATAACACGGCCCAAGGGTCTACAGCCGTGTGCCACAGCTTTATTCCCCCACCGCTTTACTAATGGATGGATGCGCGGGCATATGCCCGCGAACAAATATGCGTCAGTCTAGCCCCTTCACACCCATGCGGCACAATTATTGCCACTTTAGGTAAATGTATGCCCAATTTCGTCAACCCTGAACTCTATTCGTACGTCCAACACCGTCATCAGCTCAAATCAAACCATATTTTTTGGGTATGACAGGCTGATAGGACTTCCATGACGAGTCTAGCCCCGAACCAATTATAATTATACTTATACATGCCTCGTCTGTTCTGTAAACCAGGTGCTGATGTCTATTATAATAGGAAGCGAATCCCATAGGCAGAGGATATATATCATACCACTTCACACAGTGAGGATGGTGAGAAGCAAAAAGGCATCTTGATTTATGACCAATCATGAGGTATTCGGATTCGATGTGCAATTTGCAATACGAGTAGGGGGCAACCATCATCATCTGAACTGAGCAGTTTAGAAACGTAAGGGTTGCCAGTAACCATCTCAAGATGCTATTCCAGCTGTGAGAGCCAGGATATTTGAAGGCGTAACGGAGGTGAGAACGTTTAGTCGCATGGGTGGACCACATTCGGAATATTACCAACCAGGCTGCATGTGTGGCGAACGCAACCTTCAACACAATCGAATCATCCCTTCTTCGATCATTGCTTGCAGGAGACGAGGAAGTTGGGCAACAACCTTCATCGGCATGGGTAGAGCGGAGATACTGTATTTGATTATTCTCTTCTCTATCCATATGTACGGAAGCAGCATTGAAAGAGACTGCCAACAATCTGTACAACGCTAAAACGCCCATATACTCATACAATCGTACTTCATAGACAGAAGACCTATCGATCGATCTAATCCTCGTTCCACCAGCCTTCCTTGAGAGCTTGCTCACAAAAGTATGTCACGATAATCCTGGCGCCAGCTCTGACAATTGCCTGGAAGTTCTCCATGGCAGCCTCCTTCAGACCGAACACACCCTTCTCAGCAGCAGCATGAATCATGGCAAACTCTCCGGAAACCTGATAGGCGGCAATCGGTACGTAAGGAGCAACTTCACGCGCATCCCGAATGATGTCGAGATAGAAAGTTGCGGGCTTAACCATGATGATATCGGCGCCTTCATTGCAGTCTCGGATCTAACCGCAAAGCAGAGTAAGAGTTAGCCAGAAGTCCCAAGACGAAGGTGGTGGGACGGAACAGCGGTAAGGCCAATGGTGGTTACTTACAACAGCACGATGAGCTAATCCACGAGCAGGGGGCGGCAATTGGTAGGCCTTGCGATCTCCGAATGACGGCGCAGAGCCCGCAGCTATGGTTTTGTCAGATCCGGCTAACTTAGACAGGGAGTAGGGGAGAGACAACTAACCATCGCGGAAGGGACCGTAGAGACAACCCGAAAATTTAGCGGCATAAGACATTAATAGAACCTGATTGCCGGGAGTTAGTGTCGATCTCGAATAATTTAGAGTTGTTCTAGCGCTGGCGCTCGTGTAGCGGAAAATTCGGCTCGAAAAACACCAAGACGTACCTTGTTCTCCAACCCTAGCTCAATCAACTTCTTCTTGATGGCGCCAATCCTTCCATCGTTCATGTCTGATGGTGCAACACAGTTGGCTCCGGCCAAAGCGTAGTCTCCAGCGATGTCTGCGATTCTCTGAATGCTCTCGGCGTTCTTCAGTCGTCCATCCTCGTGCAGTACCCCGCAGTGACCATGTGAAGTGTACTCGCAGAGACAAACGTCACAAGCAATGTACAAGTCTGGGAATGCCTTTCTGAGAACTTTGATTCCTTGTACAACTGGCCCATCCGGATCCGATGCCTTTGATGCCGTGGGGTCCTTTGCATCTGGGTGGAGTGGAACACCAAAGAGGATGACGGATTTGAGGCCGAGCTTGACGAGGGGTTCGAGGAAAGGGACGAGCTTGTTCACTCCGCGACTGATGGTCGAGAATAGCGATGTCTCGTCAGCAATGGTCCAGGTGATGGTGATGGTGGATGATGGTTGGAGACAGACCGATATTGTCCAGGCAGGGAAGGAATGATCGTTTCTTCGTCGTCATTGTCGGTGATGAAGAGGGGGTACATGAACATCGACTGCACATGACAGCTGTCAGAATTGCCATTTGAGAAGCGAAAAAAGAGGGATGAGGACAGGAGACGCTAGGAGGAGCGCTGTTGCGGAAAAGACCGACGTACCTTCGAGAGCTTGGTCTCAGCTTGCCATTGACGAGCGAGTGGATGGTTGTAGCCGCCCTGGAGGATCGAAGCAATCTCAGCCATCGTCGTTATTTTGTGGAGTGTCTTGGAGTTTTCGCGGTTTCGAATGTCGAGTTGATGCTGGTACGTAAGAAAGTCGTTTACGATTCGATGCGAGACAGGTCCTTGACGCTTTGGTGGGCTTGAGAAGGAAAGGTTGTTGGGGCTTCTCCATTTGTGCGTGATGTTGTGGCGTCGGATCTCGCTCTAGCCGATAATGGCTGTTGCCTGAAATGGACTCTCATCCCGTTCAAAATGCACATGGTAAACTGGCATTAGAAATCCTTATTGCCGTATTCTCACAACCGTACGCATCAATGCTTAGTTTTTCTTTCGCACTGCATTGCCAACACCTCGAAGCCCCTCACTTGACTTTAGGACGAAATGCCCCCTGCTCTGTAGCATCGTCAAGCTGGAATAATCCTGTCGAAGCAA
The DNA here is from genome assembly GCA_003788565.2 of Ascobolus immersus RN42. NCBI lineage: Eukaryota > Fungi > Ascomycota > Pezizomycetes > Pezizales > Ascobolaceae > Ascobolus > Ascobolus immersus. The sequence continues at coordinate 118,712 of ML119755.1, forward strand.
ACACGTGACACTGACTAAGCCCCCATACGCTATCCATGTCTGGCTGTGGCTATGGCGGGGAGGACGTCATTGTAAAATAACGGTAAAGTAGTAATTCGAGTCGCAGCCGCCCAATGATCCGGAGTGTCGGGGTCTCGCCGGTCTGTTTTTAAGGTTAGCGCAGTATCAGTTCCTCAAATCGGTTTGCTCGGCAACGGTGCCGCCAGGCTTAACAATCGGGTTTTCTGATCCAGGAGATGCGTTGCTACATAAGTATGTAAGTTTTACTTTTCAGAGGCCTTCGTACATACGGGCTAGAGCTTAGCGGGCTGTAGTCCATCAATCTACAGATCCATGCCTGTCATTGAACCGTTCTAGGGCCATAGGGCAGTTCTTATTGGGCGATATCCAAACTATCGAGATGTCAAGTGAACCACACCCTTGGGACAGGAACTAATATAAAACTTCAAGAAACTATTATACGTTTACTACCAAAGCGGTACTAGTATTTGGATTCATTACAACTTCCCTCCTCTCTATCATCTACTACCATGCAACACGCCCTAATTTTCCCCATCCGTCTCCTCCTTTATATCTGGCAACCCATTAATGTACAATCCATCACTCTACTGCGTAGTCGCCCCCTGCGACTAAAGCATGCTTGTCGATTGAATCAGAGAACGAACCATACACGCAAACCGGAAGCTCGGGTCCATGCAAGTGAATGCGACAGTGAACTGTAAGCTAGGAGAAGATAGGGATATTAAAGGAAAACAGGACCAACAGCTCCAACAGAGAACAATGCTCAGTCTTTCCCACTACCCAGAGGGAAAACTGTGAACCAACAAAGAGAATAAACCCACACACCCACGACGCCAGGATTGTGCCTGTGCTCGCCCCAAATCTCGCAAATTCAGTGCATACTCTACACTGTTAAGCCGAGAAGAGGTCTCCCATCAGACATAGAAAAGCCATGAAGCATTTAAAACATTGACCAAAGACAACAAACTCCACACCCCGGTCTTTTGCAAAGTTCACACCCAAAAAGGAAATGTAGAAACCCCTTGAAAAAAAGTTTTTGAAACAAACGTTGATAAGAAAGGCCTTCGGAAATAAATACTCTTGAAAAGATGGGAACCACTGTACAAGAACCGAAACGAAGGTAAGAAAACAGCACAGCAAAAGGAAAGCCATCAAGGATATAGGCTGAACAGCCCATCCAAATAACATGCAAGTATCTCTTCCAGCACGATTGACCCATGGATGGGAATAATCTAGAAACAGATAACGGAAATTGAACAGAGAAATTAGAAACAATGCAGCAAGAGAAAAAAGCACACCAACCCCTAAATGTAACGAAAACGGACCTTCTATGTCCCAATCTCCTTAAAGCAAAGAAAGGGAATAAAAAAAGTAGCACAAATGCAAAGCAGACAAAACGTAATGAAGAACAGCAATTGACATAAAAAAAATATGAGAAAATCCTTCTGATATTCTCATCCACCCTCGACTAGATGGCGGCAAATAGAGGCTCATCTTTTACCATGCGAAAATCTTTCTAAGATGCATAGTTGTTGTTGACAACCTCGTTGTCGCCCTCAGTGACGCCGTCCTGCTCATCTCCGTTGGTCTGGCCAGTTGGGACCATGCGAGAGTTGGCTGCGACCGGTACGGTTGTTGGCTGACCAGGTCCAGTGTAGATTGGTTGTTGGTTATAGGCGGCTTGTGGATACTGATACATGCTTCCGTTGAACTGCTGCATCTGCTCAATTGGGGCAGCGGTTGGCGAGGCGTAATGAACAGCGGAAGTGGCTGGAGAGCCATAGTTGGAAATTGGTGGAAGCTGACGAGGAGCGCCATAAGCTTGGGAAGATGGGATTCCGCGTTGGGCAGTAGCCTGAATTGATTGCTGAGGAGCCTGGCTCTGTTGGCCCTGAGCCTGTTGATGATCCAAAAGCTGGGTCGACTGCGAAGCCTGTTCGGCGGCAAGACGTTCCCGCTCCCTCTCGGCAGCGGCCTTCTTCTGAGCCTCTTCCTCCTTCTTGCGGGCCTTCCATTCCTTACGGATCTCCTTGAACTCTACACGTGATTGCGTTAGCCTTGGTTCGTCATGTCAAAGCCCCTCACGTTCGCGTGCAAACTAAGGCGAAACCGAAAGAGGAAAAGTGCGGAGCCATACCTTCAGGAGTGCGCTTCTGTCCGTGAGATTGCATAGTCACATGGGCATTCAAGTGGTTGAGAGTGCCGTAAGCCTTTTCGCATCCATTCCAACCGCACTTGTACATCCGCTCAATCTCCTCATAACGACGGCGTGGCCTCTTGTGCTGCTGCGCGCCTGGAATTGGGACAAAGGAGTACACCTGGCCATCCATTAGCACAATTGCTTGACGGTTACTATGATCCAGATAGAATACCTTCTCTAATGTTCGGGGAACAGCCATGGGAGGTTGGGTGGACGCGTTCGAGACCTGGCCATTTGGATGGCCGTATTGGCCAGGGTGGCCAGCATAGCCTTGAGACCAATCGCCCCTCCACACCTGTGGCTGGCTGCCAGCTGGGTGCTGCGCGTATCCATGTGGAATCTCATGCTGCTGCGGATAGGTAGGCAACTGGTGGTGATGCTGAGGATGTGAGTAGGCGGCAGGGACGTTTTGACCTAATTCGACAAGACTGTTTAGACGCGTCCCAATCCAAATCTCGGCACAATTGGAGTAAACTCACCTCCTGGACCGCTGGTAGTGTTTGGCGGATACCGGGAAGCCGGTTCTGGGTAGTTGCGGCTCGCCATGAAGTCGGTTGGTTGGAAAGTAGGGGTTGTTTGAGCAGACCTTTGGTAATCCGAGGATGTCGCGGAGGGAGAGAAAGTTTCTGAGCTGGAAACTTGGTAATGCGGGGCTTGCTGAGAATCTCCTACAGAAGTCTGCTCAGGCGAAGAAGTCGACTGCACGGGGTAGTTTGGTGAAGCGTTGATGCCAGACTGCGGAATTTCTGATGAGCCACGATCCATAGGGGTTTGGTAAGGAGAGGACTGTTGCTCAGGCTCGGGGAAGCTGATCAACGGACGCGTCAGAGCTATGGACATAGATCCAAAGACGGCCAATCCAGCAAGAGCGGTGAAAAGATTTGTGGGAGCGAATTGACGCGACTAACCGAAGGAAAGAATCTGGCTCGACCAAGATCGTGAGGCAACTCCCGCTCGAGGTCCTGGTGTTTTGGGATTTGGAGATGGAAGGGTCCTGGGACAAGTCTGCCTTAGACTGAGCTAGTAGTAGCTGTGAGTTTCCACGAGGTTTGGCGAGGAGCCGTTGGGATTGAGTTTTCTGCGGAGATGTGTAGAAGGGACGGGTTCAGGGCGAAGAGTTGGTGGATTTAGTCGGAAATAGCTGGTAGTGCGGAGAGATAGCAACGGAGATGTAGTGGAGGAGCCGGCGAGTTGTCAGACAGAAAAAAAGAAGACCGCCTGCTAATGTGGTGTCGTGCGAAAAGCTTGGTAGCTATGGGACGGTTCCGTGAGGTCTCTTGAAGATAGCGATTCTGAAGGGCGAGGTCCAAAGAGTTTAAGGGAAGAAACTAGTAGAGAGGGAGGAAGCGCTGTGTTACGAGGGGAGCAGTGAAAAAGAAGCGAAAATTTAACCACTTGCCGCTTTGCCACACCAAAAATCCGGAATTCAAATAATTATGGAAAATTCGTAGCTGTGAATTTCCAAGGCACATGATCACAGAATAAATCACAATAAAATTGCTGCCATTGCGAGTGGTGTGATTCACTCCAGCATTCTGCTGCTGGTTTATTTGTTGATTTGATTAACAGCATTTAATTGAGAGGTTGACGATGCCTCTGGAGTTCGAGAGGGGGAAGATGTTGTTGTTGTTGAGAAGTGATGAAGGGTGGAGATCGTACTCCGTAGGGGGGGGACTGCTCAAAAATTTGAACGAAGGTCAACAGGATGGAATTGGCCTGCCAGTGTGTTTAAGTGCCATGTCGATACATATGTACCGGCAATCATGATGTTATAACGATAAACATCCTTCAATCCATACCAAACTAGGTCAGTGTGGAATCATTCCGATTTACGCTCCTATGTCTCTTCCCAGGAAACCATATGGATAGCTACCTCTACTCTACGGAACTAAGATGGTTGCAGAAGTAGGCAGATCTATCTGGTCCCGTTTGGAAGAAGGCACATCTGTAGATACTTGTTGAAGTTAGTGATTTCCATAAACACTTGGTGTCTACTTTAGCACCCATGCTGGGCTGGGAGAGGTAGTAAACCGCCTCCTAAACGATCCTAGATTCTGCTAATTCGCCTGCTCAGCGCAACCCAAGTACCATCCGGTCTGTTGGACGAAGCTTTGGTACCGGTACCTCATGCACCGCTAGTACCTTAGAGTCATATCACCATAGCTCATCGTAGTGTCCTCGCCTACCCTTGAACGCGTGCTTGATAACGGTGGATGTTAGCCCGGCTCTCTCGGAGACATTCTCCAAAGTATGCAGTAACAGGCCGAGTCCCATCAGGTCCTGCCTATGGATGTGTCGGCCCAACGTTGGGCCGTCTTAACTCACACCTATGTTTCATTGTGTACGTCCTTACATACACGTACAAGACGAGGGCCCGGTTGTAGTACTCCGCGTTGTAGGTTCACTGGCGGGGTTTAGTTAGGCCAGACTCAGAGGAATCATAGTAATGACGTGCCAGATATCCGCTACCTGTAGTTTGATAGAATTCAAAGTAAGGGCTGCGGTCCCAGATGTGTGATTTCGTGATTTGGCGCTACCATTAGTTGGTCTTTATGCCGCTGTGGCGGGCATCGTAGGCTGGGTAGTAAACCTAGCCAGTGTCAGCTAAGGGTCTTTTACAGGAACGTCTGAGATCGATCCTTACTAGCTACTAGCACCTGGGGCCCAAATTATAATAAAGTTTATATCGATCTCATAGGTCCCTAAGTACTTCTTAGTAAACAGATTAGTGAGTTAACTTTAAACTCTCCGACCGATTACGATAATTCAAAGTATGCTTGTTACTGAGGATCCTTCAAACCGCAATCCTAATTCAACACCTGATGGAGCCCTGATTCCACAGGCAATCACAGAAGCTTCCATCAAGGCCAGAGACATCTATGTGGCCGACACTGTTTATCACAGGCAATCAAAAGATGGATGATTATGCAATAAGCAGGGCCCGTTATCCTGCCCATTCCAGTTGACAAGGTCAGCATACTGATATCCCAGGCATTCGATAGACATGCCAGGGAAGTGATTTGAGAGAGGATTGTCATAGGCACGGATAATTCCACTTGGAGTGGATATAGAACGAGGATGGATGGATAGGATGACTGCGTTCCACCCTTCCGAGCGAACCGAGAAAGATGTTCACAAGCAAGAATGTTTCCATTTATGAGCGGTAAAATTCGTCTTTTCGAAGGTATGGAAACACAGTGTATCTCCTACCGGTGGAAACCTGGTCGCTTATTCCGAGATCAACCTCAGCAGAGACCTGATATGTATGCAGCTCGAAGGAGAAATGTGCGCATAGTACATGCTGTATCCGTATTATGGGACACGGAGTTGTGGCTATGGCAGTCGTTCGGATGTGATATTCGAGGGCGACTTGGAGGTCAGTAACAGAAAATGTAGGTGGGAGCGGTACCTCAAACAACCCAAGACTTGTTGCCATCGCACATATTCTCATGCACGCATATGTATTCCAGCTTGCTGAGGAACCGAATAACCTTGTATTCAATTATAGCAACTCAAAAAGGATACCGAAACTGATATCTCGAGCGGCCTCTGCGCTGAGGCTGCAATGTAGGTCTGACCTCATTGCTTGTCTGGACATCCACATATAGAAATCAGCACGCAGAGGGATCCAGATGCGTATTCATCCCTTCTGTCAACTTGAACCGCCATCAAGTTCGAATAAGTATGATCGCCTTGTCAACACAGAAACCTTAACGTAACCATAACTGTCCTCCTATCAAGTGATTCGGTTCGTCGAAAGGTCATTTTACCGTCCGGGACCTGCCCCGCAGATAATCGATTACCTAGTGAAACAAGAGACCAGACGACGTTGGAACCCAGTGTGGGGTGCTTTGTACCCGTACCTCCACAATTTCCTCGTAGGAACTGCAACTGCGAAGGCTGGGGACAACTTATCACGAAATGCATGCCGAGCCTACATCTTCAACCATCTCCTCTTAAACGAGCGTCACCGACAACTTTTTTGCTCGCGGATGTCAGGCACGGCAACTGAGGAGGCTCGTCTTGGATCTTCCTTCCGAGGCTCCAGTTCTTCCGCCTTGAATCGTCCTGATCCTCCTTCTCTCTCATGTCGAAAACGTCCTCAATTAACCTATGTGGTGTTTTGGTGATTCTGAAGCAGTTGAACTCCGAATTGAGTGGGGGCATCACTGCAGCTTCGGGGTTCAGCAATGCAACAGAAAAAGAAGTGAAGGCATCCAAACTTGGACCAGAAAAAGCGGATACAGGCTTGTTTATGCAAGAAATCCTTTGATGCAAAGGGGTGTCCGCGAATCTCGCCAGTAGAAGATGCAACTCTGCTTCATGTCAGTTTGTCGAGTCTGTGAAGGGGATGAGGGGTACCCAAAAGACCAAAACTGTATGAGCATCGGCCAATTTTTCGGCATTATGCGCCAAAAACGGTCATTAAAAGTGGGCCGAAAATCCCAGGCAGGTTGGTTGTTGAGTGCCTCTTTTGCAAATTTTTGGATGGTTGTTCCCGTAGCCGAGGTTGTGGTGGTCAGGGCGGCGTTGGAATACTCTGCGAGCAATAGAGAAGGCCAGACCGCGGATTAAAGATTTCACTCCATATCAAAACCGCCCTTCACCACACAGAGGGCAATCTTCCAGATGAACTCTACTCCATAGCAATCTCCTTCCTGTTTCAATGCCCAGGGCTTTCGATTTCTATGAATCTTCTTATGCAAGACATTTCAACACAGCTCAGGCTGTACTCCAGGTTTCTGATGAGTATCATAAAGCCACAATAAGGGAAGTATCACCCGCAGCTCACCGTCGGTACTGGCCGTCGACGCGTCTCGATGGGCAGCAGTGTGATATCGAGCATGTTGGATCCGTAAACATGGTTAAAGTATGTGTGTTGTGCCAACGCATCATAGGTGTAGCCGCTTGAAGCCCTTCAATTATCAAATTTTCCTTTCGTGAAGATCTAGACCAGCATCAAGTTTGGTACCGTCTCGGTTTGCCGAGCAGAATGCTTCGGAAGAAGCGAGAATCCCTCCTGACCAGGCAGTCACAACGGACGGAAGGACAGCTTTCGGAAGCAAGCGGATCGATACCCGAGATGCCGGAGATTCAACTGTGGATTGAAATGGCTGCATCATCAGTAGAATTGATGGAACCTGAAAGGGGTATCTACAAACGGCTGAATCTCATCTATGTGTACCCCACGAGACCTCTCCGGCGATGCCTTTCTTAACCGTTTAATCTGCGAGTGCAACCGCCAGGTTGGATGTGTTGGGAGCACATACTTCGTAAGAAGCAACATTGTGTGCAACACTCGTGACTAACGTTAAAACCAGTCATGAGCATACAAGTATGCTCATCTTGCGACGAGTAGGGAGTAGATAGTGGTTGTGGTGAATTCAAACCTGATGTTCAATGCTCGGATGTTCGAGCACGAGAGCAATAAGATCCAACGTGGCAAGCTTGCTAAATAGTAGTGCCACGGTTCCAGCAAGTAGCCTGTTGAACCCTTAAGCAGACGACAGCCGCTAGTATAGTACCCACAAGCATAATAAGCAATTCAAATTCTCAGGATATATATAAGTACTAAGTACCCATACTTCGATAACTTCAGGTCAAATCGTAATAATGCCCGGCGGAAGCAGGCGTTGGTTCTGTGATGATGCCTCCTGCAAGGGCTGCGAGTCAATGTTCGTGCCCAAGATGAACCCTTCACCAACAGCATCATATCATGCGACTGTAGATTCTTCAACAGACAGAGCCAACGGAGCATACATATCCGTATGGGCTCCGTCTCTAACCACAGCCAACATCATCCAAGTTTGGATATAAATATTGTGAGACATCTCGGTTCCATCAGCGAAATGGAACGGCAGAGGACAGCAGTGCGAAGGAGAGCCATGACTTCTCATCGCGTAATCCGACAGATCCAGACGTCACCCTCGGTATCCCAGAATGCTGGCGAACCGAGAGGATGAACGCATCTTCCTGCCGGTGAGGGGGTCTTGAAAGGATCGAGGAGCATCCAAGTCGCAGGCGAGTGAAACAGTTCTGGGACCTGCGCAACAGAGTCAAGATAGGTTAAGCAGTGCTTGAAAGAAGCTCGACAAAGACATGTTGCCAATACCCACTTGCCCAAAGACAGATACATATGCCATTAGTAGGCACTATGGTTCGCCAGAAAGTAAGAGCGTTGCATCTGCTGTAAAAGCATTGGCCATGTTCAGGCCCTCGAGTTGCCGCATGCGGATGTGAGGAGGTCGAACGTTCCGTGCATCTACATCCATCAGTCTGTATCCTCGCATTCAATTGGAAGATACATTACGAGAGAGTGCAGTTCTTATGAGCTCCCTTGTTGCAGCTGGGCAAGTTGAATGCACATCTGAGGTACTCACAGGTCTCGATGATAATGCTGGTGCATAGAAACGGAATCACAATCAATCCATCAAACCAGATCTCTAAAGCGACTGTCCACAGTATCTACATCATTCGGCGAATGAGTGGAGCTCGGAGCTTACAACCGTTTTTTTTTAGAGATACGCAGGTTTACGTACATACTTGTACATACAGAGAACATTGTTGAGTTGGTACCTGCTCGGGCGGCTACGCACCAAGCCAAATGCACAAATAGACAGGGTACATACTTGTATCTAGCCCATCACTGGGAGCTTCAGCCGGCAGTCATGCAGTAGATTCCTACAAGTATGGTACCGCAAGCCGGAAACACTGTTGGTTCAAGTACCCGGAGCATGCGCGCAAATCAATCTGGCTGCCTCATCCAAGTCAATATTGGATGCTCTGTGTGCCGATGTTGAAGGTCTGTTGAGAAGCGGACCGGAAGGCGGTTCAGAGAAATGGCGGGAGATGGCAGTCCCGTGATTACCTTACTTCCGCAAGAAGGAAAGGGCAAGCGGCCGCATTGACCTTGTTGCATTCACCATGAGTGTTCCATCTAGGAAGTACCTGAACATTCGGTCCCTCATCATAGTTCGGATCTCCTACCGGTACCCTAAGTGACCGCAGAAACCAACAGACGCAGATGAAAACAGGAATTACATATTAGCTTTAAGGTTATCTTCGCCACATTGTAGCGCTCGACCAGCATTTACCACCCAAGCACTGAACCACATCCACACTCAAGAAGTCTAGCTAACTTACGTACATAGACGAAGAACCATTCCAATTCCCCTGCCAGGCGGTCATAAAACGAATGGATACCAAGCAGCATCAAGGAATAGTAGCCACGTTCCAAGTCTTGAGCGCTCCGGGCGTTTTGCTAGACGTTCGGAAAACCGTTGTGTGAGCATTCGTATCGCTAAACTTTGTTTGCTTTTATATTGATAAGTAACTAAAGCTAGACTATGTGTATATTATACCAGGGGCAGATCATAACCGATAAAAGACAATCGCTGAACAATAAAAAGAAAGAAAAATATGAAAGGGTAGTGAAACACAATCGACATGATTGCCGGTGTTTCTGAACAAACTGCAGGCTTTCAAATCCACTGCAGGATAAGGAAACCTTGCCGATTTGCTACCAAATCATGCAGAAGATTGCAAATACTTTTCGAAACAGGAAGCATATCTATAACCCAAGATAAAACAGTAAAAAACAAAACCGAACCATGAAGAAAGATCCCATCTAACCCCAGAAGAAAAACAAAAAAGGAATAAGATATAAAGAAATCAGAAGCGCGAGTTCCTGCCAAGAGGAGCGGTGTTCGAAGATGAAGAGTATCCTGGATACGTCAGTCAGTTTCTTGAACCCCACCCTCCTCTTGACTTGCCTCCGCCTCCGTAACCCCCTCCACCACGTCCGCCACGACCACCACGTCCTCCATAACGACCTCCTCCTCCACCTCCAGAAAAGCGGCCCATCTCAGCAAGTTGAGGATCAATGGGTTGTTTAGCTTCACGAAGAATGGTCAAAAGGTCACGAGCTTGCTTTGCATCTCCTGCAGTGAAGAAAGTGATGGCTGTTCCCTTGGCACCGGCACGGCCAGTACGTCCGATTCTGTGAACGTAGTCCTCAGAGTTCTGCGAAATTTGTTAGCGATATGTTCAAGAGGGGAGGAATATCGCCTTACGTTTGGGTAGTCGAAGTTAATAACGTGCGTGATATTTCGCACATCTTTAAAACAGGTTAGCATCATACAACTGACATCGACCAATAGGCCAGTCCTTTGCAAGCAGGTCTTCTGCTTCTCAATCTCTCGTCTCAGTATCCTGTTAGGGTCTTCGCAAGGTACCAGTCACAGCACTGTAAGTGTGCTGCTAGGCAGCGTAATAAAACGGTGAGACGGCCGCAGTCCATAATAGCTCCACACAGGGATTGGGACCAGACCGTCGCACTGAAGCAAAACAACCTTTGGCGTAAGGGCGAAGACCATTTTCAAGTACTGCTGCAAACGGGTTGGAGAGAAGAAAAGCATCATAGTGCGAACACAGGCAGCCTGATGACACGAATCACGGGGGGATAGGGGAGGGCAGAACAGTCATACCAATACCACGGGAAGCAACGTCAGTTGCAACCATAATGGGGCTTTTTCCGGTCTTGAATTCATTCAAAACCCAATCACGCTCCTGCTGTGCCTTGTCACCGTGGATAGCGAGACATGGCCATCCATCTTGACGCAAAAACTAGTAACAGGTTAGCAGGTGCACTGAGCAACATAAAGCAAAACATACTCTCGTAATTTCGTCAGCAGTTCTCTTGGTAGCGACGAAAATAAGACATTTCGACGCTTTGTCGTCCATGATCTTCTCGAGGTGCTTGATCATTCTATCGCGCTTTTGCAAACAGTTAGTAAAACGCAACGGGGTGAGATTGCGAGAACTAACCTTCTCGTAATCCGTAATAACCTCAACGATCTGAGCAATGTTGTGGGAGGCGGAAAGGTCCATTGAACCAATGTTGACCTGGATGAAGTCGTTCAAGTAATCGGAAGCCAACTGGCGGACCTCCTTTGGCCATGTAGCGGACCACATGCAGGTTTGACGATCTGGGCGAATTTGACCGATACTGTGATTTTGTTAGTAATTTGCAGCCAGGCCTTGAGGGATACCAACATCTTTCTGATCTGTGGCTCGAAACCCATATCCAACATGCGATCAGCCTCATCAAGGACAAGGTATGTGACACGACGCAAGTTGGTCTTTCCGGATTCCAGCATATCGATCAATCTACCAGGAGTGGCAATGCAGACTTCCACACCGCGAGCGAGATCCCTAATTTGTCCACCACGGGGCACACCTCCGTAAACGCAGGTGTTTCTGATGCGCGAACTCTTTCCGAACTTGGTGACTTCGGTCTGGATTTGCACAGCCAACTCACGAGTTGGAGCCAGGATGAGAACAATTGGTCCGTCACCGGGAGACAAAAGCGGCTGAGCGTTGATGTGAACGATAGCAGGGAGACAGTAGGTCAAAGTCTTTCCGGAACCGGTCTCGGCAATACCGACAACGTCGCGTCCAGACAAAGCCATAGGCCAACCTTGGGATTGAATAGCGGTTGGGGCAGTGAAGCCCATAGCCTTAACCTCGTTCATGACGTAGCTTGGGAAGCCGGCCTCGTCGAAAGTCATAATTGGCTTAGGGACGTCTCTTCCAGTGACTCTCATCTGCTTCTCGGCTCTGAAAGCGTCAATCTCAGCGGGGGTGCGGGCCTTGACAGATTCAGCCTCCTTGTAGAAGGACTTCTCGAAACGTGGCAGAGTGCTCATGTCTGTGGTCTTTGTTAGTAATGGTCAGGACACAAAGATTGTATGTTTGCTTACCCCAAGTTTGTGTCTTGAGACCCTGACCCAAGTTGGACATACGGTCTCCACCAGCGCCTCCACCGAAGCCACCTGAAGCACCTCCACCGTAGCCTCCTCCTCCTCCACCGTATCCACCACCTCCACTGTATCCTCCTCCCTGTCCACCTCTGTAGCCTCCGGATCCTCCGGCACCACCTTGGTATCCGCCGCTTCCGCCAGCAGCACCGCCGTTGGATCTACCACCCTGGTATCCACCTCTGCCTCCTCTGTACCAGTATTAGCATATGATCAAACTTGCACCGCTAAGTGCGGTCAAACTGAAAAGACATCAAGAAGGACATACCCATTGGAAAAGCCCGATCCTCCACCGTAACCTCCTCCTGAACCGCCTCCACCGCGGTACTCATTTGAGTAAGACATGATTATGATAAAAGCGAAGGTCTAACAAGCGATATGATTCTTTTTTATTCGGTGGGAAAAGCTTGAGCGATTGTGATGGAAAGGTTGTTGGTGAAGGGTTTTGAGGATGGAATGGGGCGCGAGGTTGTTGTGTTTTGAAGGGACCGATTGCTTTGAAAACGAAAAGAAGGCAAGAAAAATACAGGCCAAGCACAAAGAATTTTAAGTGGCTAGATTGCACTAGCCGCTAGACCTACTCTGGCCGTCACGTGTGATAAGAGACGGAGATGCGACGACACGTCTTCCTGAAGACCCAAGAACTTCCCAGCAACCTCAAGCACATTCCCGAGATCCAGCGAAAAGGCTAAACTATCCAGACAATGCCTGTTCTGTCATTTTCGTTAAATCCTTCCTCCAGTAAGCATTCGTGCCAACTATACGTTCGAGTCATAACTAACATATGCCTTCAGTCCAACGTCTTCATGATGCACTAGTGTGTCTATCCAGGTGTACAATACTCCAAGATTTCCTACCTATTCCCAGCTGATCCGTTATCAGTCAGTGAAACTGTTACCTTGGAATTCTACAAAAACAGAGTGAGGGTCACTATCCTGCGGAGCAGCGAAACGAGAATCTGATTTCACTGTTTAGCTCGAATTAATTGCGCTCAATTCGTCAAAGTCTAGCTTTGCTTCCATTACGTTACAAGGTGGAAAGTTCTTCGATAGATACAGCTTTAGAGAAGAGCCATCTTCATCACATACTTCTGGCCCAATAGCCGAGTCCAGGTTTACTTGTAAGCTGTTGACAAGGTCGCTTCTGTCAGTATTTCGGCAAAGAGGGTCAGATGCAAAGGACAAAGGAACTGCCATCGAGAAGTGCGAGGTAGAAGTTAAGGACTTCAGCGCAGAAGCGTCGTCAAGGCATAGTACTCAGAGTGTGGAATGTAGGATGAACGTTCGGATGCTATGTAAACATGGTAGTACCACCGCCTTCGCTCATAATGTCCCACTAACAGGTCAATAGGCGTCGTGAAAACCTACAGACTCACCTACGAAGATGCCGAAAGGATATATGTGAAGTTTGATCGCGAAACTGCCGCCAATCACTGGCAAATTGAGTCGGGAATGCTGAAAGAGTACCTTGAGCACTTTGGTCCAAAAGCTGATCAGCTTGACATTTCTGTGGAAGGCGACCGGGCGATATTTACGAGCTTTACAGAGAAGCTGGTAAGCGGTGATGGTAAGTTGGTATAGCTGCAAGGCAAATATGGCTCGTCTAACATCTTTTAGAAATACTGAAGCAGCCACTACAAACAAGGATATCACTTTCTACCGCAGAATTTGAATCTATTCTCGTCGAGAATTCCATTCATTTATCCATACCACTACGAGATTTCAAAACAGTCATACAACATGCAGACTCACTTCGAGCATCAATAACCGCCTTCTACAATAACCCTGGGCAACCCCTACATCTAGCCTATGAGCGTGACGGATTGGCCTGTGCGTTTACCGTTATGACTCGCCCTGATGGTGTTGGTAGAATGGCTGCGCCAATCAGGCACCTATCGAAAACCAAAGAACCACAAAAGAGAGCTAGGACAACGTCCACCGCAATCCGAGAGAGAGAAGAAGCGGATACGACTAGGTACCAAGAAACACCGAGGGCTGCGGCAAGAAATGAATTCACACCCGCTTGGCGCGATTACTCAGAGCCAGCCCCACAGCGAAATCCCTATATGGAGCAGAATTCATTTGCAGACTTCTCAGAAGTCCAAGCCTCCGCGGTACCACCTCGTGGACTACTTGATTCAGATGAAGAGAACGAAGGTGCTGAGGAAAGTGTCACCTGGGATATTCGAGGAGATGGTGGTGGTTGGAGAGCACCAAGCCGTAGGGTTACCGGAGAGAAAAGACGGAGACTGGAAAGCGAGGATGATTCCGCTGGTGAAGAGGGTGTAGTTGGGCCTACACAGAGGTCAAATATACCAAAGGGGCTGTTTGACTAAGTGGGTTAACATAGCAGTTGCTTGCCCAAGGCGATTAGAAACTTAGAAGCAGTGGCAGGGAGAATAATTAAGTGCTTACTAAGTAGGGAAACTCTATCAACCGGCCATAAGCGAAAGAGCGCTGCTTTTACAAACCACTGGGTTTTTAGCGTGGTTTTCGCGAAGCACTCTGCAACTGACATGCCGCCGCTTTGAAAAATCAATTAAGATCGCCTGTTGATGCCATTTGCCTTCCTGACGAAGCATGCCTTTCGAGTTGAATCCTTTTTGGCTTGACCAGTAGTTACTACTCTCGTAGAAGTCCGCAATTAAGACCCTAGGTGGTTGAATTGAATCTGGTGGCTATCTAGCAGAATAGCGCTTGAGAGAGGGGCCTAGCTAACTGGGCCAAACCCACGCGATTTTCGCGTCTCGGTCGCGTTACCCTGTAACTTCCTTTTTAGACTGGTTACCTGGGTGCATTCTACATCCAACCCACCCTCACCGCTCGAGAGCCCACCATTGACAGCAACTCGTCTATCATAAGCCTCGATGGATCGACGAAGCGGCCGAAGCTCCGGAAAAGATAAGTCGACTCGTTCAAAATTCGAAGAGTTCCGACGCTTGCGAGAGTCAGGAGCGACCCGGCTCGACACTTACGAGGTTGAGGAGGAGGAGGACATTTATGAAGAGGTTGACGATGAAGGCTACAAGAAGATCGTCAAGGATAGACTACTGCAAGACGACTTTGTAGTGGACGACCAAGGCGAAGGGTATGTCGACTACGGTATTGATGACTGGGATGAAGGCGAGAGGGCGGCCTATACCGATAGTGAAGGAGAGACCGATAAGAAGCTCACCACCAAAGCCGGTACGCACCATAGCCAATGTTGACGGCTGGAAGACATCTCTAACATTGTGCAGTAAAGCGGAAGAGAGAGGAGGACGAAAAGAAGCGGAGGGAGCAAGAAGGCAACATCAGCAAATACTTTACGAATGTCGCAACCACCGGGCCAGCCAAACCGAAACCCCGCAACACCGCCGAAGATGCAGCCTTCCTTGCCGATATCCTTGGAGACCTTGATGATTCTCCTGTTAGTGCCCCTGTCATCAAGAAGAAACGGATTGAAGAGCCGGCACGGAAAACCAGACGACTCTCTCCACCAGTCCGAGAACGAGCAGCAAAGCCCAAGAAGCCCTCTAGGTTCAACGATGACGACGACGACGATTTCCTTCCTTCTGCCCCTGCCGCTCGAAGCCCTCCACCAACCAACAAGTTCATCCAATTGCACGATGACTTTCTCAACGATAACCTCGACAGCGATATACCGATGATGAGCGACGCTCCAATGCCGCCTTCCTCACCCACCCGAAAGTTTGCGCGGCATGTCAGTCCAAAGAAGGAATCAGAGGACGAGGAGGAAGATGACGATATTGCTATGGCGGAGATTGATCTGGGAGTGAAGGCGGAGGCTGTGAACTATTCTGCGACACGGCCAGCACCAAAGATCGAACCGAAGGTGGAACCTAAAGCCCCTAAGCCTATGCCAGATGCGTCCGAATGGACGAGTGTTACTGCCAATTTACAGACTTCGACATCTTCAGCTGCTGAGTCGGGTCCTGTTGGAAAGTTGCAAGGAAGTGATGTTCTCCTGGATGATGATACTTTGGACTTTTTCTGGATCGACGCCGTGGAAGTTCGTGGCAGTCTCTGCTTATTTGGCAAAGTGAGCAACCCCGAGGCGAATTGGTTCTCGTCAACTAATGATATCAGGTTGCGGTTAGAAACTCCAACAAATTCGCCAGTTGCTTCGTGAAGGTTGACGGAATATTGCGGAACTTGTACTTTCTCCCACGAGAGTATAGGCATCGTAGGTATGCCCTGGATCTCTTCGAATATATTCTCACGGTATTCAGGGAACGGTCAGGATACAGAAGAGGATGTGGACATAACAGATGTATACGAGGAGGTTTCGTCGGTTATGAAGCGATTCCAGGTCAAATCCTTCAAATCCAAGGCCTGCAGGAGGAAATATGCCTTCGAGTTGCCCGACATACCCAAGGAAGCCGAGTATCTGAAAGTGCTCTATCCATACGAAGGTAGCACATCTGTATCTTAGGCTCTGTGCTACTGTCGCTAACAGTATTCAGGCCAAGCGCTACCAATGGAGACACGGGGGGAGACCTTCTCTCACGTATTCGGGACCAGTACCAACATATTCGAGCAGTTTGTGCTGTGTCGAAACATTATGGGACCTTCCTGGTTGAAGATTAAGAACCCCAAGTTCGGCGTGGTTAGCAACGTACGTAACCACTGTACCATAGCAGATTGCCCAAACTAATGGTTATAGGTGTCCTGGTGCAAGGTAGAAGTCCAGGTCGATGATCCATTCGATATAGCACCACTACCAGATTCCGAGAATATCGAGCCACCCCCACTTACCGTCATGTCACTCTCTCTCCGTACGATTCTTAACCCAAAGGACAACAGGCAAGAAATTGTCGCTCTCAGTGCTCGAGTATACCAGGAGCTCAACATCAACGACCCATCCCCCGCAGAAGCTCTTCCAAGTACGACCTTTACAATTGTTCGTCCACCTGACCGTGTCTTCCCACCAGGATTTGAGCTGCAAGTGAAGAAGCTTGGTGGAAAGATACGACCAGAAAGATCCGAGCAGGCACTATTGAACTTCTTCCTTGGAAAGCTACAGCATATCGATCCGGACGTGCTTATGGGCCACAATTTTGAGAATATCGATTACAACATCTTGCTGCACCGAATGAGGGATTTGAAGATCAACAACTGGCATCGGATTGGAAGATTAAGACGCAGCGAATGGCCGAAGCATGGAAACAGGGCCGGTGGTAGTCAGTTTGCCGATCGCATGCTGATAGCCGGACGTCTTATGTGCGATTTGGCCAACGATCTTGGAAAGGTACATATCCATCGTAATGTGTGCTTGCCTTTACTGACTGTAATTAGTCACTCACGCTTCAATGCCAATCGTGGAGTTTGACCGAGATGTGCGACCTCCTGTTGGGTCAGAAGAGAGTTGACATGGATGTCGCAGCCTGGCTTAAAGAGTACGGCCAGACGAAAGATGGATTGATCCGTTTCCTAGAGCACGCCGAGACAGATACATTCTACATTGCCGCTCTCGCTCTTCGAATCCAAATATTCCCTCTTTCGAAACAGCTTACTAACTTGGCTGGAAACTCTTGGGCAAGAACCATGACCGGTACTCGAGCCGAAAGAAATGAGTACATTCTGCTGCATGAGTTCCACAGGAATAAATACATCTGCCCCGACAAGGTTTATCAGAAGGGCAAGGCTGCTGCAGTCAAGGTTGAAGAGGCTGAGCCTGGTGATGAGGAGAACGCAGTTGGAGCCAAGAAGAAGGACAAGTACAAGGGTGGTCTTGTTTTCGAGCCGGAGAAGGGTTTGTATGATAAGTACATCCTTGTCATGGATTTCAACAGTTTGTATCCTAGTATCATCCAGGAGTTTAACATTTGCTTCACAACTGTTGAACGTGCCGATTGTGTAAGTACTAGGACATCTGAGGTTTATTTTAACATGGCTGACTTTTGTTTAGGGTGATGACAAGATTCCGGAGGTACCTTCGAAGGACGAGAAGGATGGCAAGCAGCAGTTGGGTATACTTCCGAAACTTATTGCTACACTCGTCAACCGGAGAAGACAAGTCAAGAGCCTCATGAAGGACCCCAAAGCCACTCGAGTCCAAAAATCGCAATGGGATATCAAGCAAATGGCCTTGAAATTGACCGCCAACTCCATGTACGGTTGTCTCGGATACGAACGTTCTCGCTTCTATGCTCGTCCCTTGGCTGCCCTTACCACCTACAAAGGCCGTGAGATTCTTCTAAGCACGAAGGAGCTTGCCCAATCGAACGGTCTCCAGGTCGTCTACGGTGATACTGATTCCGTCATGATTAACACCAACGCCGAGAACTACAAGGAGGCTCTCAAAATCGGTAACGAGTTTAAAAAGCAGGTTAATGATCTGTACCATCTTCTCGAAATCGACATCGACAACGTCTTCAAAAGGTTGCTTTTGCAAGCAAAGAAGAAGTATGCTGCCATCAACCTCATCGAAGTCAATGGCAAGCTCGAAGAAAAGCTAGAAATCAAGGGTCTCGACATGAAGCGCCGTGAATACTGTGCTTTGTCAAAGGAGGCATCAAGACATATCTTGAACGAGATTTTCAACGCCGAGGATCGAGAGGTACTCGTCGAGCGGATCCATGATTACCTTCGTGAACTAGCCGAGAAGATCAGAGATGGCAAATTCCCAGTCCGACAATTCACCATCTACACCGTAGGGCCCCTAATCCTCCATCAACCATACCAGTTGCTAACATCTTTAAGAAACTCGGCAAAGCTCCGGAAGACTATCCTAACAAAAACTCTATGCCCCAAGTCCAAGTTGCCCTTCGCAAAAAGAGCCGTGGTGAAATCGTGAAGATCAACGATGTTATCGCCTACATCATTACCGCTGGCAGTGAGGGCTCCAACCCGACGTCTAATGTTGCCGAGCGCGCATACTCCGTTGAGGATGTCCTAAAACCTGAATCAGAGCTGCACCCAGACTACGAATGGTATCTCGTCAAGCAGATCTTTCCCCAGATCGAGCGTCTCTGCGCTCAGATTGAAGGAACGGACTCGATGCGTCTGGCAGAATGCCTGGGTCTTGATACCAGGAAGTACCAGATTGCCACGACTTCCTCCAATGTCGAGCGCGAGCTACATCCCCTCGAATCAACCATTCCAGACGAGGAACGCTTCCAGGACGCTGAGAAACTCACTCTCCTCTGCCGATATTGCAAGGAGTCTTTCGAATTTGAAGGATTTCTCGGAAACTCAGACCAGATCTCACCAAGCGGCATCGTGTGTCAGAATCAAGCTTGCCAAAAGGTCTTCCCGGATATCACTGTCTCTGCTCAACTGGAGGCCAAGATTAGGAAGGAAACGACGCATTACTACGACGCCTGGCTCGTGTGCTCTGATGAGTTGTGTGGAAACAGGACTAGGCAGATGTCGGTATATGGCAAGCGGTGTCTTGGTCCGAAGGGGTTGGCAAAGGGTTGTAGGGGTATTATGAGTTATGAGTATGGCGACAAGGCGCTTTACAACCAGCTGTTGTATTTTGCCACGTTGTTTGATGTGGAGAAGGCAAAGAGAAATGCTAAGCCGGGTGAGAGAGGTAAGTTCCAAATGATGGCTAGTTTGGTGCATACTAACAAAGTCTTAGATGCTGTGCTTGCTCTCGCAGCCTACAACAAGGATCGGTTTGAAATCTATAAGAAGATTGTGGACAAGTATCTCGACAAGTGTGGCCGGAGATGGGTTGCGATGGATACGTTGTTCAGTTTTGCTATGCCGGCTGTGACGCCGACTGTGCAGGTTTAGGTTGGGTATTCGTTAACAGGATTTGGCTTCTTCTGTTGGGCTTTCTTGGATTTGTGATTTTTCGTTGTTTCTAAAAGCAAGCGGATTCTTTTGAGCACAGCGTTGGAGATACCTTGTGATGTAGGATTTTTAGAATTTAGTTGCTTCGGATAGGCAGATTTGGGATGAAGGATTTCCTGAAGTAGTAATAATATTGGACGGATAATACTAGAATTAATACCAGTTCTTTGTATTTCATTCCTGCTTCTTATGTACGAGTACATTTATGTTCAGGCGGCTGATGCTTCGAGTATGATTTTAAGTGCGTCTGGAATGAAAGAAACTTTCAACAGTATCGCGCGATCGTGAGAATGAGCATATTTGCTCGTACACTTAAAGTAGGCTCCTTGTCACAAACTGCCGAATTCTGAGAGTAAGGTAAGGTGGTGAGCCGGCAAGTTCTGTAAAGCTATTACAGTTGTTCGGCTCACTACCAATTGCCCGGTTGGCTCAGTCGGTAGAGCGTGTGACTCTTATGATTTCCAGTCGAAAGTGGAATCTTGAGAGATCTCAAGGTCGCGAGTTCGAGCCTCGCATTGGGCTACCCTCTTTTGACCCGAGGAGTCTTCATTTGATAATTAGTAAACGCACTCCTGTGTAACAGACTCGAGCAAGTGCTCGACAGTACAAACTTATGGTGATCAGTCTACTAAGTACTTGCCTATCATGTCCTCAGTGAGGACTCACTAGCCGGCTGATTCGATCCCTAGACTCGGCATAAATTTTGACTCTCTCTCCGAAAAACTGCTCGACTCTGTCGCAATTAAGACGGACTTTTGGAATGAGCAGAAAAACAACATGCCTTGGTTGCGAGAATCTGAATGTAAAAGAGCAAAAACTGAAAAAAACATACAGCACCAAGGATTCCCGCGTGGTCACCCACCGCAGTACTAACTTGGCGATTAGAAGCTTGACTATGGGAGAGCGGACGGGATCCCGTATATTCTTCAATCTATGGCCGTATGTGCTTGACTCTTTAAAATTACATTTATATATGCCAAGCTTAAAATCTACGGCGATGAGCCTTTCGTTCTGTTTCAGGAAATCATACCAGCCACGCGTGGTTACTCACGGCCGCAATAACAGAAAAGCAGAGACATATTTGTTTGTAATACCAGCTTACCATCAGTCAGCAACATAGCACAGGGGAAGTGCGCCGGGCTCATAACCCGGAGGTCCCCCGATCGAAACGGGGTGTTGCTAGAGTTCAACTCTTTTGCCAGGTGAATGAGTTATGCAGCTTTGATTTTTAACAATAATAAGGCTTCGTAGGCTCCTCCTGTACTCCAAGACAGCTAACATCAGAGTGGCCCTAATTTATCACGTGAAATTGGTAATCGTTCACCAGCCACTTTACCACCGCCACAGCGACATCAAAGACAGTTGAACTTCACTTTCCCCTACAAGCCTCAACGTGCAACACATTTCGATGCCACCAAAACGTCGATTTCAGGTAATCAGCACAACATCAAATGGACCATTGCTAATTTCTGAACAGCCTCCAACGCCAGACAGCTTTGCATCAACACCGTCTCAAGCCCCAGCGAAGGCTTTTCCCACCAGCCAAAGACGTCGACCAAATGCTCGACCATCTCTCGAATCCTTCATATCCCCATCCAACAATGCTTTCACACAGCACAACTATGGGGCATCGCCAACCCCAAGCATGTTGCAGCGTACAGAGCGCAGGACTGTGCCCTCAAAGTTACCCAGGGCACAGCTCGATCCAGAGCTGCTGGAGATCAAACAAGAGCAAGAGGATGACGAGGAAGATATGATCCTCCCCTCCTCCACACCCATACGAGCAAACTCACCTGAACAAATCATCATTCCCGCTTCCGACGCCCCAACACCTCAGCAAGCTCCATCACCATCCAAAACCATCACCATTGGCCCCTTTACCCCCCGCAAGCCCCAAAGAGGCAACTGCCAGCTCGACGCCATCCTCATACCCGACTCCTCCCCAATTCAATTTCGGACTCCCATCAAAACTCCTACCAAGCGTACCTTCACCCGTACAGCTTCCGGGTTAGATAGCATCCAATCACAATCTGACATGTCTTCTCCGTTCCGGTTTCCATCCAACAATCCAACGCCCAAACGAGCCAGGTCGAGGTGGTTCGAAGATGTAGACGAGGATGATGATGATGATGGGGAGGCCGAACTAGAAGCGGTCTTTGATTCTTTACCCCCTACGCCAGTCCGAAGACGACCACCTCATCGAACACCAATCCCGAGACAACCAGTCTTCACCACCACTCCAAAACCACGCTCTACAACGCCCGGAGAGGAAGTCCACACCTCCGACTCCGACGAAACCGTCACACTACCCACCGCAAAGCGCCAGCGCCTCAAACACCATGATAGCGTTGAAGAATCCCAAGATGCACTCGCTCATATCAAAATCGAATCCGACAATCCGAATCTAGCCGAAATACCTTCAAGACAGTCCGAAGACGACGAAGACGAGTCCCAAAACCTCCTCACCGACCCATTCGACCCAGTCACGCCTCATCACTTCCGTACCCCCGCACCAACCAAGAAATTTACCCCAGCGTCAGCCCAGTGGTCCCGTTTCACCGTTCCCACACCAACACCGCTCCCAGGCACCAAACCTCCATCAGTCAAGCCCACCCCCACGTCCGCTCCTTCTCGAAAGCCACACAAGACTGAAACTCCGGTACGGATAATCCGCATCGTAGCCATCGGAGATACTTTTCCCGATGGCGGTCGTCTAATATGGGGCTTTTTTGAGGTTGGTGCAAGAAATGATGAGGAAAGGAGAGGCGGGGCAATGATTTTGAGTGCAGAAGGAGCGAGCAGGAGTAAAGAGGTACGGGTTGGGGGTCGGGTGGGGCTTTTTGGGGTGGGATGGAGAGTTATGGTAAAGGTGGGCATGTGGTGGAGGGTTAGGGGGCGATGGATGCCATTGAGGGAAGAAGTGAAGGATGAGGATGAGGGTATCGAACATGGAGATGATGGTTTTGGTGTGGAGATGCCGGAGGTGGATGAAAGAGGGTACGATATTACTGAGATGGTGGAACATCGGGATGTCAAAGAGGAGGTGGGAGAAGACTTGCCCGTGACTGGCAGCATTGAAGATGATGGTTTGGGAGCAGTGGAATCGATTAATCGAAAGAAGAGAGCGCGAATGGGATCCTGGGTGACCGACTGGAAGTACCCAGTTATACAGAGCTATAAAGCTGAATTTCGGCTCTCATTGTAGCTAGCCCCAGAACCAATACGTACTTGGTTTTCTTCTTGCCACAGTGTTTTCGTGTAATCAATCATGTGCAATTGAAAATCTATGCCTTGAGATTCTCCAATTTTTGCTACTTAGTAAGAAAATCCTCCGTACAGGAACAGATATCTTCCCCATGGCCGTACTACGTCGTTAGTTTGACAATGCAAGGTTTCCGCGTAGTTTGAGTGTACTTCAGTAGGCCATTTCACCAGGGCCTTCCCGATAATTGTCTCATCCGGTAAAAAAAATAGAAGATCTGTTCTTAAGAGAATTATTCAAAGGCCGGTGTGCCCGAGCTGAGCTCCTCATCAACTTTATATCCCGTTCATACTTCTCAAGAACCACAAACTTAACTCAACATTGTTTCATAACATGTCAACCGTTTCAAACAACACGATACACCTTCCATCCCCCCTCTTTAAACTTCCACCCGAGCTCCGCCTCGAAATATACTCTCAAAGCAGCGCCTTTACCCTCCTCCAACTTTCCCACGTCTGCCGCAAACTCCGCCACGAAATCAACGGCTACCCTGGCATGATCAGCAAAACCTACGGCTACAGCGACCCACAAACCTCCATGAGCATGAGCGACGGCAAAATCAAACGTGCTACGTCATTCCAAGCGAAAGCAATGGCATTCCGACTACGCCCGACCCTCGTTGTTAACCCTCACCACCTATCGATCTACTACGTCCGTTTTCTCCAATCCGCCGCCGAGGTCAAGCTCTACCGCCGCATGTATCCAATGCCGGAAAAGGCAACGGACATTTTGATGGAGAAACCTAATTTAGACTTTCTGCCAGCTCAGAGGTATGAGGAGGCGAAGGAGGTGGGAGTCAGTTGCAAGCACTACGTATGTGCGTCCTGTGGGTTTTGTGGTGACTTTGGTGAAGTGTTTCACAGTGCGATGCATGGCCCGGGTAGAACGAAGGGGGGGATTGAGGATAGGGTTCAAAAGTGGTTGGAGTGGGAGGAGGATCCGTGCATGGAGAACCATTATTCCAAGTATAGGATTGGTAGACCCGGCCAGATTCGGGCGTTCAACTCGTTCAACTTGTGGGGCAAATGCGTTTGGGTTCCGGATTAGGGGTGGGTTACTGGCCATACTAGAATTGAAAATATATAATGCTACTTCTCCTTGGGTTAATTCTGGGTTAACTCTTGGCCTATCCGTTAAAAACTTCAGCCCATTTACCGGCTGCCGTCCATCGTACCAACTCCATCTGATCCGCCTCGAAATCGTCCTGACCCAACCACGTTTGTCGCGAGATAAGTGTGAAGTCGGATTGTAAGGCGTAAAGACGGATAGGTTTCGGTTTGTATTGTCGAGGAATGTCACGAACGAGCAATCCAGAGAGAGCGACAGCGTGGGGTGTTGAGATCTGTGATTTCGGTCGCATCTGAGAGGCCGTCATCAGTTGGAAATATTTAAATTCTCCTGGGCTGTGCGGGTAAGGAAGCATATCGTTGATTGTACCTCCTTGGTTTGTCGCGTTGCTAGAATCTGTTACTCATCAGTTTCGTAACTGAGAGCTCAGGTCGTTGATAATCCTCATCGTCTGAGTGCACTAGTGATTCGTTGCTGTCAAGTCGTTTGTCGAAAGTTTGCTGAGGAGTTGTTGAGGAAGGAAAGAGAATTCCCAAAGGATGACGTCGCTGCTGTACTCTTGGCGCGCCTTGGTAAAGGGGGGGGCTTTCAAAACGAGACATTGACGAGACGTTCTGCCTGAACAACAATCCACTGAGGCAATCGTACAAACAGACGTACGCATGTCAAAGGGGACGCGTTACGACAGGATATATCGCACGAGTATAACAAGATCCTTCCTTAGAATCGGTACGTCTGCAACCTGGTAATAACGAAGTCCGCCGCAAGTTCCTCAGGTTGACGTCGCGGTCAACAAAGGGGATGTGGAAAACTTGAACATTATGAACGAGGAAGATCTGTGGTCGCACGTATGTACGAGTAAAACAGCCAATATTTTCCACAATGTCGGCTCCCCTTGTACGAAGGTACCCATACATACTTACATTCAAACAAAGTCCCTAGCTCGGAAGAATTTTCAAGTCACTGAAGAGAGGAGGATACGAGAAGCATTTCATTCCGATATTTCTTTCTGCTGCTACTAGGAAGTTGGAAGTACAGCTCAGCTACTTGATGCTTCCAACTGATTCCGCATGACACAATCCACGCCGACTCGGAGAGCTTTCATTAACATTGCTCAAGAAGTACGAGTCTACTCAACCACAGGAGCCCGCGGAGTTCTTGTCAAGAGCACTCAAGCACATACCTCTCCAGCTCAAATATGAATACAGACGCCGCATCATTTCTGAACGAGCAAGCAATACTAACCATTCATGTCTCACGCTCCGTACGAAACTTGTTACCTTCAAGAACGCTGCACGTTCTTATCCACCCATGATCATGATCGAAGCACACCCATATAGACTTCTGAGGACTCGAGGTACAGAGAAAAGCATGGACTTGATCTTGAACACGAGTCTGCATTCCACAAACACCAACCATCGATCGAAACGAGTACCTCATCATGCAGAGTAGACAATGCATTGAAGGAACGATAGTATAGTACAAGATCAAGAAGTATGGATTATTTCATCAGACACGTCACGAAATGCCATAGTTACGAGTCGACTCTTCAAGTATTACAATGATACTAGCAATAACACAACAGAAAACTTGACATCTATAGATCTACCACGCAACTACGAAAGAGGCACAATATAACCATCCAACGCATTGGAAGGACCTACGATGCAAAAGATAAGTATCAGAACTTACTCATGAATAACTCGATCAGCTTGCAGAACGAACAAGTGCTCGAGAATCGTGATAACAAAGAATGGAAAGACGATAAAACGAGGCCCATCATCATTGATCATAACCGTGGCCTGCCACGATATCGTAGCCTCATAAGCCAGACACGATATCGATCCAACCCCACGAGTACATCAAGTACTTACTTTATAAGTACTCCGACGAGCTCGGGAATAACCAACCATACGAACCTTGAAGAAGTCAAAACCCCAAACAGAGAAACTTATCGGGAAGCTAAAAGACTTTACGAGGAAAAGAAGAAACACTAAAGACGGCAAAGTCCGAGAAGAACACGCATTCATCCATCCCTCTACCAGGAACTGATCCGGAAGGATTCTGAAAGAAGTGTTGATCACGAGCCAGAACATAAAACTCAAAACATCTGCAAACCTTCCCACGTCTAGTAATCCACCCATGCACCATCGATATCCTCGTCCGAAAGTAAATAAACCGAACCACATCTGAGTCATCCACACTTTACACGAGAAAGTAATATCTACTCAGTATAAGCCTCTTCAAACCAGCAGAAACACTAGCCACTCCGCACTTCCAAAAATCAGAGAAGTACATGAACCCACGTACCGCCAACCTGTCACCTACCTACAAACTCCCGCCTTCCCAATCCCCAACCCTCATATCCACACAAACCTTCACCACCCCCTCCGCTCCACCAGCCAACCTAAACCCCTCCTCCGCCCCCTCCAACCCCCTCACAACATGCGTCACCAACTTCCCCAGCCCCACCTTCACCTCCTCATCCCCACTCACAATCTCAATCGCCTCCCGATACTCCCCCGCATACCGAAAACTCCCCACAAGGTCAATCTCCCTCAAACTAGCCATCGCCAAATCCAGGCCTACGTTCGCGGGTGGAATACCCAGCAAGATTACCCGTCCGCCGGGAGTGGTGCTGTGGATGGCGGTGTTGATTGCCGGTGGAGCACCCGTTGCTTCGAAGGTGAAATCAAACCCACCCGCCAGCTCACTCTCGCTGAGGATGTAATCTGCACTTGGATTTCCGGTCTCGGTCTTGGGCAGGTCGAGGGGGATAGTGACGCCTTTTTCGCAGAATTTATGTGTCAGAGCGTAGGAGACGCGGGAGGGGTTGATGTCGGCCATGACGATTCCTTGCTTGAGACCTTTATGGGCGAGAGCAAGGGCAAGTAATAATCCGATCGGTCCACAGCCCAGAATAAGGATCTTGATGTTGTCGTCTTTTGGGATGTTGGCACGGGAGACAGCGTGGAGAGCAACGCTCAATGGCTCTAGGAGGGAGGCGAGGGGTGGTGCAAAGTCTGCCGGGAGTTTATGGCAGCATGATTCGCGGATGTTGAGATATTCTTGCAGTGTACCCTCGAGTTCTGATCTGCGGCCTTCGTCGACGCCTTTGGGAAATCGTGCGCTACTGCGAAATAGTAGTTGGGGGCAGAGATTATAGCGTCCTTGTTTACACAGGCGACACTCGGCGCAAGGCGTACCGACTTCGAGGGCGACGAGGTCACCGGGAGAGAAGGAGGTGACGCCGGGGCCGAGGGTGACGACTTGGGCGCAGGCTTCGTGGCCGAGGATCATGGGTTGGGTAGGGATGATGGAGCCGTTGCGGAAGGAGGTGTAGTAGTGGGTGTCGGAGCCGCATAGGGTTGTTGTGAGGATGCGCAGGGTTATGTGGTTGGGTGGTGGTGGGGGGAGGTCCGTTTCAACCTAGGCAAGTTAGCAACAGGTTTATTGGTATGAAGTGTGAGAAGAGATTGTGGAAGCATCGTGGTGGTTAGGTAGTGGTGGAGATTCTTACGATGCTGTGGGTTTTGGGCCCGGTGAGGACGAGTTGGCGGTTTTTGACCATCGTGATGTTCTACCAACTGCTTTGCAATTGGTGATGCCTAAGAATTTGGAGTTGAAGATGCGGTCTCAGGAATTGACCATAGGGATTCGATGCCTTTTATGAAGTCCCTTTGTGCCTGAGCTCCTCATACAATATGTACCCCATGTCAACCCATAAGATATATACATGCGATGCGCATCAGCGGGGTACAATCATAATATCCACAGACGGGTAAACACGTCTTAGGATCGCCATCCATAAGAGTGGGGTAGGACAGGTGGGATGCCGGTTACGCAAGGCACGGTTCAACTGGCTGTGTATGCGAGCAATTGTCCGTAGCCGCAAATTCGGAAGGTTGAACCATAACGGCTTTGGTGGGATTTGAGTATGTATTTATTGGGTTGTCTCCTTATGTTGAGACCGGATAAAAGTTGGTGATACTTGTTTTGTGGTGTTGTTGAGGGCAACGGGTCGCCTGTGATTTGGGGATGGCGGCTTGAGCCTCGGAGGTTCGTCATCCGGGTTTCCGTCTCGTGATTTTGGCCAGTCGTAGCTGCTCAGAGAGACTCGGCATCTTGAATATAGCATATGATTGATTAGATACCTGATGCTTCCAAGCATGTAGACAAATACTCACCTGCCTCAAGTTGGTGATGCTCCTTCCTTGGTGGTTGGTGGAGGAAGGCTCTGGACAGATTCGGATACGGCAGGACCAAACAGGACCAAAGTCTTGGCTGACATCCAAAAAATTTTGCCGTTGAAAATTGTCATTGGGCAGGAAGCGACGAAAAACATCCCTCCTTCCCGAACACCACTCCCGCATCACCACCACCCCGCCATCGTTTGAGCGCATCGCGAAAAGCGTCTCTCCTAACCGCTCAACCTCCACCATCATCCGAACCGTCCATTGAGACATCACCACCACCTCCACTCCCTCCTCCTCACCACCTCACCACAACCCCACATCACCACCACCACCAACAATGTCCGGCATCTGGTCCGCCCTAACCGGCTCCGGCTCCTCAAAGAAGGAATCCTCCCCCTCAACCCCCGCTCCCGAACCCACCTACACCGCCCCAGTCCCAACCGCCTACGAGACCCCAACCGCTCCAACCACA
Organism: Ascobolus immersus RN42; assembly: GCA_003788565.2. Lineage (NCBI taxonomy): Eukaryota > Fungi > Ascomycota > Pezizomycetes > Pezizales > Ascobolaceae > Ascobolus > Ascobolus immersus. Next base: position 147,554 of record ML119755.1, read on the forward strand.
TCATCCTTCCTCTCCGACTCTCTCCTCCTCGACCCCGCCGCCCTCCACCCGCTCGCCGGCCTCGACAAAGGCCTTGACTACGTCTCCCTCGCCGACGACCTCGGCTTCGGCACCGCCTCCGGTCCCGTCGGCCAACGCTCCTGGTCCGACGACCTCTGCTACGGCACCGGCACAACCTACCTCTGCGCTCTCACTCTCGGCGGAATCTGGGGTCTCAGCGAAGGCCTCAAGAAGGAGCTTCCGGTGGCAAGTGGCAAGTTGAGGCTCAACACCGTGCTGAACGCGGTGACGAGACGTGGACCTTTCCTCGGGAACTCGGCGGGTGTGATTGCGTTGGTTTATAATGGCATTGCTAGCACGGTGGGCGCCGTGAGGGGAAAGCATGATGCTGCTGGTGGGATTCTGAGTGGTGCCCTGGCGGGTATGCTGTTCAAGAGTACGAGGGGCGTTCGGCCGATGTTGATTGCAGGTGGTATGACGGCTGGAGCGGCTGGCGTGTGGCAGGTTGTCAAGGGTGCTTATTTCGTCGAGGAGGATTAGGGTGTTGGATTGGCTGGTTATGGAGACTAGGAGAGTTGGTGGGTAATTTAATGGTGGATTGATGGTGTTGTTCTTGTTTATGGGGGATAAATGGGATGGGATCTGTTTGAAAGCAGATGGCGGAAACATAGAGAGGAGAGTAGGATGCTCTCGGAGTGTACGATATTATCATTTTTCCTTTTTCGCTACTTTTCGGGTTGTTTATTGCTTGGGTTCACATGTGAAGGGTGGTGGAAGGAAGGTGAGAAGGAAAGAGGAGAATCTGTGGGATTGGGAGCTTCATCTTGTCTCGTTCGTTTTCCACCTCCGTCTCACCATATTCATCCCCTTCGTTGTCGATCTTTGATCTCTCTCTTCTCTCTTAGCATCCATCCGGCATCTCTACGCATTACTCGTCGTCCTCTTCTCCTTCGTCTTTCTTCTATTTAGGTTACGCTTTTTTTATTTTAGGGGGAGTTCAAAATTGTATTTAGCTTTGTTCTCTAGCATCTTGATCTCTTCACTCTCGTGTCTGGACTTCGTCGAACTTGAAGTCCTTCAGTTGGTCTCGTGAATTCCTTGCTGTTGCTCTTGAAGATTGAGGATGTCTTGTGCCAGTGGACCATGTGTCTGTAATCCTCGTAAGGCCATGCTCCCTGGTGTGGATCTTTACGTATGGCGTCTGCACTTGTTCTGTGATTATCGTGTCGTAGGCTTTGGCTTCATCCTTGATAACTTGATGCCATACGACTGCTCGTATCTTCTGCCTTTCCTGCGGTTGTGATTAACGTGAGGTCTCTTCTACTTTTGCAAGAGTTTCTCTTCGTCTTGTACGTATGTCTTGGACCTGGTGTCTCTCAAGCATACGTACATCTTTAATTCCAGTGGTTACCGGTAACTCCCCTTCCCCGTTTACTCGTAAGGAATTTTGGTGCATATTGTGAGATGTTTAGGACACTCGTGAATTGCAATTGTTTTTGGTACTTATGAGAGATGCAGATGTTTGACACCGTGCTCAAGCTTCAAGACTGTGCTCGGAAAATGCTGATCTCTTCGTAGCTGTGAGTTCTCCTAGTCGTAGATTGCCAGATAGAGTACGAGAGGATGCGTTCGTGAGAACCCTCAAGTTCTTGTAATCTGCTCTAGGTCTGGTGAATCCTGTGGGGCTCGTGTCCACTTCCTTAAAGATGTGTTGTCTGATTCCGTGTCTCGTACCTCCTTGTTGTGGAGCAACTTCTAAGTATCATGTGTCTCTGCAAGTAGTACTTAGTAGGTATGATATGGTCTCTCTGAGCACGTATGATCGTCGATGCGTCGCGTCGTGGCTTGTCTTTTCGTCGGAATGCATGTTAAGTAAGGGACAATCGTAGTGAGGTTATTTTTCTCCCTTGTCTATCTCGTTCTGTGGCTTAGGCTACCTTCATTCAATGCATCGTTGTGTTTAACGTGAGGTGACGTTGGTCCTTTCTGCTTGTCTTGTCCAAGAATCTTTCTTCATCTTGTACGTATTCCGTATGGACTTGTGTCTGTCAATTCAAGCACACGAGGATGTTACTTACTCATCCCCTTTGTTCGTGAGCAGTTTGAGTTGGAGAAGTATGTGAGAAGTTGCAGAAAGATACTCGTATAATGTACGAAGGTGGATTCAAAAAGTCTCCGTACACCCCCCATTTTACACCTAAAGTGACCTACTTTAAGCGGCACCAAAACTGTGAGAAACTGTCATACAAGCAAGCTGTTTAATTGCCATAAGGATTCTAATGCTTTTGCTATAATACAAAAAGTCTGACTGCTTAAGTGCTTCAGGTGCCAAAATACAATTGCTTGAAGTTAATGGAAGTTGAAAAAGTAGAAATTTAGGTGTGGAAGACCGCCAAGATGCGCCAAGCATCCCGGTACCATCTTCATAGTTGAATTACCCCATCATTAGAGTGGTTGATGACTGTGGATGTTTTATATGTGATAGATGTGCGCTTTGCATACTGGTAGCAAGTTTATCGGTAAATTTTGGCTTTGTTAAGGGCAAATTGTTGGTCATTTAGCAAGGTCACTTTTGTGTGTAAATGTATGGCGAACCAACAGGTGTACGCAGACTTCTTGAATCCACCTTCGTATGGTACTTTGCTAGCGAGAGATGTCGATGTTTGCAGCGTCAAAACTGTGCTCCATCCGAGTCAATGCTGATGTCTCCGAGTTGTATCTTCTCTCTAAACGTGGGGAGCAGTTTTTGACAGGCGGTGATTGTTTGCGTGCCAGTGATTTTCCCTCTGGCGGCTTCGTTACGGTGGATCGTACCGGTCCTCCGGGTGGTATGATCATGGTGAAGTACTAGTATGGCCAATACGGCCCTTTTCCAGTCTCCAAGATCTTTGCGTGCTTTGTTGAGGTATCGGATCTTAACGGTCGACACTGTATGTATATGTCTTTCGTGAGACTGCTGGACTCGCTGTGTGCGATCCTTGCGTGAGCGTACGTTTGTGAGGATAGAAGATCTTGTCTCTTGAATATCTCGTTCACGAATTCGGATGTATCCATTCAGGAGTGCATCGTTTTGGATGTGACTCTGATAGTCGTATTGTTTCGAGTTCTTTGTTTTGTGAGTGCGTGAATCTCAGGAGATGCAGATCTGGTATAATCGGATCTCGATGTCCAAACTCGTCCCCATTGGTCGTGAAGACCTACTAGAGTTGTTGAGAGTCTTGTAGATTGCTCGTGAGATTGCCAACGTCCGGGTCGTTCAAGTTGTATGAGTGATGCAAACTTGAAGTACCGTGACGTAGATGCATATATATTTGCAACTGAATTCGAGACTGGATAGAACGAAAGCCGGTGAAACTCCTTTTTAGAGCTGTGTGTTCTCGTGTATTTCCCGAGTGCATGCAAACTGGATAATGAATTCGTACGATCTGGTCTCTGTCCTGTACTTGCGATTCTAGGCCTGATACGGTGCTCTCGAGGGGCGTGCATGTTGATATTGAGCCCCATTAAAGTATGATCACTGATCTACTTACTTGATGCTCTTTCCGAGTCTGCTTTCCTCGTGGAGGCTTTGCCTCAGCTTAATCTTGACTCTTCTATTTTCGTACTTGAGTTCCGGTAAGTCCATCGTATGAGTTAAGTACTTAGAAGTAGTATTGGGAGGCTTGAATATTAACGGGTTGCTCGTGAGATATCGATATCCATGTTGTAGAGAAGAAGTATGGAAGTATGTAGAAGAAGTAGATGTTCGAGCTGTGAGACTTGATCCAACTCCCTTGGGTGGACCGTGGCAGAAACCAGTTTCCAAACCACATCAAAATCTCTCGATTCTCATGAACTGTGCCTTCATTCGCGTTTTCGAAGTGCGCGCCGAGAAAATAACCCCTCCGAGAGTTGGAACTAGATGGGCAAAATTTCGAATTGTTTCAAAACTGCCCTTCATTCGCATTTCGGTGGGTCTGTGCGTGGCCATGCCCGCCCATGACGTTGCCCGCACTGGGGCAACTCCACTTCATCACCGACCACGACTTGAGACAAACTCACCAAAAACACAACACAACACCACAAGTTCGACGGAGAGCGACATCTTCAACCAAAGCGAGGAACTCTACGAGCCACTATACCCATACCCGTCACCATGTCCTCCACCGACATCTCCTCCGCCGATGGTTCCCTCGCCGCCGCTAGAGCCGGGTCGAAGAAAGCCTTCATTCCCATCGAGTCCGTGCCAGGCCATCACCACAATTTTACCTGCTGCAAATCACGGAACTAACATTCTCAGATGCAATCCAACAGTGATGTCGTCCCTTGCTCACAACCTTGGCCTTTCTCCAGCCCTCTCCTTCCACGACGTCTTCAGCATCTCCGACCCCGAGCTCCTCGCATTCGTTCCCCGTCCAGCCCTTGCACTTCTCCTCGTCTTTCCCATCTCCGAAGCCGTCGCAAAGCAACGACTCGAGGAAGATTCCAAGCATCCGGATTACAAAGGGAAGGGTGATGAAGAGCCGGTTGTGTGGTTCAAGCAGACGATCAAGAATGCTTGTGGGTTGATGGGTTTGTTGCATGCGATTTGCAATGGCGAGGCGAGGGAACAGATCGGTAAGTCTTTTCCACCTTCACTATCATGCTCTCTCGATGGATCAAAGAGAAGAAACTGACAGCAAACTTGCAGTGCCAGGATCACCACTCGAGGGCTTCCTGAAAGAAGCCATCCCACTCGACCCCTTCGGCCGTATTCACCTCCTCGAGACCTCCAGTACCCTCGAATCGATGCACACCTCCGCTGCCACACAAGGCGACACAGCCGCTCCAGACGCCAACGACGAGGTCGAGCTCCACTATGTTTGCTTTGTGAAGGGCAAGGATGGACACTTGTATGAGCTGGATGGAGCCAGGAACGGACCGGTGGACTTGGGAGAACTGGGGGATGAGGATGTCTTGGGTGATAAGGCGAGAGAGGTTGTGCAGGGTTACATTGAGAGAGGAGCGGGTAATGTGTCGTTTAGTTTGATCAGTTTGGGGGCTGGGTTTGATTAGGTGGTTGTGGATATGTGGCGGATTAGGAGAAAGGTATCTCGGACGAAGTGATTAAATGGTATTGTAGCAGTACCCCATTTGTCTCTTCCTTTGTCTCATTGTTTGTAGGGAATTATATCATTGTTTATGACTCTTATTTGTATCTGCTTGGTCGTTTCTTCTGTATCGCCTGAAAAGGCCTGCCCTTGGCTAGTTCTCCGCGGAGGCAGATACTTCCACGAGCCACTCTGTACCTTCTCCAGCTTCCCTATAAGTACGTTCTTCCGCACATTGATTTCGCAGCAGCATCTTCTTTCCACATCATTTTTACGAGTTATAGACAAACCCACTCACAAGCATAACAAAACTTACAATTTCTCCATCTCTGTAAAACTTCCTACTCAAAAGGAATCTCACACGAGAGTGGCCGGAAAGCAGAATAGTATGCCTCTCTTTATTAGGAGCCGACATTGACATCAAACGAGAAGACGCCGGGATGTTTTACCGGTCAAGAAAGTAAGGCCAGCGACAACAAACGGACACACGAAATACCGATCTTTGAACGGGGATGTGCACTGTACCGTCAAGAAACGCACGAGAGATGCGAGGCGAGAGTGCGAAAGGTACGCATTTCCTCTGATCCTTCGTTTTCGCACGATGGATATAGAAGAACGAGAGATACTCGTAGCAGCCAATAAGGATACGAGGTCTGTTCTGCGCTCATTTCCCACACGTCTTTTGGTAAAGAACACAACACGGAACTGCACAGAAACCGAGGACTTTTCTGATCCTGCCATCCCCATTATGAGCAAGGACAGTGTCAGACTCGCTTTTCGGAGCCGTTCACACAGTCGGAGATGCATTACCAAGGGACACGAGAGCTAGGGCCCCAAAGCAAGTTCTACTACTTCACGTTCGAATTCGTGATCGGTGCAAATACCATTGAAGCAACTGAAACAAGAAGCATGAAAAGCGCGACAAAGGGGATGGGATATATCGATGCTATACTCTCATCCTTAACAAAGGACAACACGTACGAGCGTACAGCCCCAGGAAAGCAAAACGTATCATCTTCTAAGAAGGACAACACGTACACCCGAACGAAAGCAAGCATATGTTCGTCTTCTTCTCTGAGTCTCGTATGAAGGATCTAGTAACACGAATGTCTCGACCAGGATATCGGAGTCGATCCTCACCACGCAGCATGATCAAGGGGGGGCGAAGAAAGAGGGAACGAGTAGTCGTAAAATGGGCATGCATTTAGGGAGTTCTAACGTAACGTTCATGTCAATGCAAAGGCTACATGTCCTCGGTCTTACAACGATCATGATGGCTACCTCTCATCTCTACAATTGATCCTTTTTTACGCAGACTCCACGCCATCACCCTTTCTTGGTCATCGATCGAGGATTTGACCGAAGCCCAAACGAGGTGCGCAGATAGAACCATACTTCCAAATTCATATTTCTACTTTATCATCAGAGGAGCACGGCTTTGCAAACCCACTCAACTGAGCAGCACCGGAATGATTTTTCCAAGATGATCGAACCAGGATCGGATACGAGTAGCCCCAAATGTCACAAAGGAACACAAGTTATCCAAACTCTCAGAAAGATCGGACGGAACGCCTAGCTCACCGTCGATTTCGCATGACGACTAGAGCATGTACGCAATGAGTGGATTCGAAGCACGAGAGCAGGCCATGAATCTTGATACGGCCTTGTGAAAGACACCACTAGTGGCCACCTAGAGATACGATCACAGAGCACAACACGTGGAAATAATGGGGCCCGGGGATGAGCCCAAGCCCAACTGGTCCGTACGAGTCAGCCTAGATTCATGTACAGATCCTGGATCCATTGAAGTCACCAACACCATAGTGGTCTCCAGTTCTAAAACACGAGAGTTTGAGAGGTCAAGTTTTCTCTCAAGCCCACCTTGACACGCAACCGAGACATATGTACGACTCGGACGTACTTTTCGATGATCCACGGTCTATCCTTGGACTTTAAATATTGCTCCTTCCTTGGCTTGTCTACATATACCCTCTTATACAAACCGGATCGACAAGAGTTTCGAACGGATTCTTCCTGGATTATCCTTCAATGGTCGTACTGTACTGCTAGTAAGATTTCGAAAACTTGAAGGACCCGAACGAATTCTTCCCATCTGAAGAGAGTGTTTTCCTTTTTCCATACGAGCAGTGTTAACCGCAGAGCAGGGAGTTCTACTTCGTAGGAATGCTCGTCCATGATGTCCAGTACAGTTCAATCAGACACCCGTACGAGAGAATGACAAGCTTGTGTATCGTCTCCGAGTCATTGTGCACTAAGCTTACGAGTACAATAATACGAGAGATGCATGCCTTGCCACGAAAGGAACTCGAAAGGAACAAGAGGCCAAAGTACAATGAAGTCGACGACGACATACGTAGAAGAGCTACACGACTCTTTGGCATCGGAGCAGATATGAAGCACGACTGCATTCTCAAGGCTATCATGTACTTGCCATCGAGTGGAGGACTTCCCGTAGGAACGCTGTGGCATGAGTCCACCATTATTAATGAACTGGAAGAAACCGTCTGGAATCTCAGCTCTGGCAACAGGCATATGCGCATATTCACGATAAACTGGCAGACACGATGGTGTGCCTATGAGAATGCAAAAGTGCAAAATAAGTACAACATACAATGCCCAAAGAGAGGAAAGAGTGCCCCTTACAATCAAGCAAACAAAAAGCAAGGGGAATGGGGAGAAACCCACCTGATCTATCCAGACATGTACAGATAACACGAATAAAGAGGAGTTCACGAGAAGTAAGCCTTACGTATCCCCAGAAACCCTATGCCCAACGAAATGAGTTAAATTACTGTACCAGACGTCGACCTCACGAGTTATCATGATCATGCTTTCTAAGATTTCTGCCCAGTCACCAAAACCGTCGATCGAGGTCCACTTCCAGAATAGGGTAAAGAGAATGGTCGAACGAGAGTATACAACAGTGCAGTGTCTTGTATTATCATTAACGAGTTTCTATAAGTATGCCATCATAAGCCCAGATGCATGTAAGGCCACCTGTACACGAAATAATACTTGCAAACCCCTATCTGCACAGACCAAATCCTCCCACGATTTTCTCAGTCCTGCACTATGTCTGATATTCCACGACTCTTCACAACCTAGGCATGCTCCTCATCACCACCTTGACTAATCTCGGCATTAATATCCATCTCGCCATGTCCATCCCCACCTCCGAAAACACGTTTGCCTGAAAAGACCCAGTCAGCCCAAATCCTCAATGCAAGCACCGACAGAGACATACCCGAAACATACACCTTCCCAGCAACAGTCTCACGGCGCTCTTCGGGATCCATGTAGTAGAACTCAGCAACCTTGAAGACGAGCATGAAGAACACTATCGCCAGGTTGAAACCCAATTAGCTCCAGTCCCTCCAGAATTGTAAAGTCCAGGCTGAATCGGGGCTTTGTTTGGGCATTGACGATAGTGTGGGGCTCGAGGGAGTCGACAGTGTAGGTGAGGAAGGATGGAGCGAGAGCGACATACCGAAAAGCTGCAATGTGTACCCAGGAAAGAAGGCGCTGATGAAAGATCTCCCTATCGCAGGTCAGTAGCTGTTGGCTTCTGAGGGGACAAACATGGTGAGGAGAGACAAACCTCGGCATTTTTGGATTTGGTAGATCGTGTAGAGGTGAGGCAGAATAGGAATGAGAAGTGGGAGAGTAGGGAGAAGCTCGATAAGAGACATCATGTGGAGTAGAAGTCCTGAGTTGTGCTGTTGAAATTGATGTTTGGTCGATGTGAGAGGCGCTGGTTGTTGAGGTGTAGATGCTAATTGATGATGAGAAGAAATGGATACGGTGAGGTTCTATGCATGTTTCCTGCAAGCTGATGAGGCAACAAAGAGCCAGGCTCTCGGGAGCCTTTGTGTTAGAGCCGGATAGTAGCAGCCCAAGGAGAGCCAAGCTTGCAAGCGAACAAAGGAATTGCACAAGATCAGAGAACAAAGGGAACCGTAGAGATATATCGATCCGTAAAAAGCACGGACGAAACAGAGAAAGAAGTGTGCAAGGGCCGAGGTTCAGCTCATCGATAGCCTTCAGGCACTTCATGAATTGTCGATTCGGGGGTAGGTGGATGTGCAGACTGGGTTGAGTAACAGTTGAATCTAGTATCCTCATTAGTAGAACTCCTAGAAGCAGGGAAACATGTACTCACATTCTATCATCTTCATTCCTGCTGTACATCTGCTTTCGTAGACTTCGACCTGATCCTTAAGCAGCTATCCATCCTTGACCTTGGAGATGCCTTTTTCAACTTCTCGTAGTACTGACTGACCAATCCTGGAGGGAAGTTTGCTGGGGACCAAAGAGCTCGTCATATCGACGCATGGTGTGTCGGTAAAGCATATTTGAGAAGCCCTGTTCTGTTTGTTCCAAGGGAAGAAGTTGATATTCTTAATTTGGGAGTTCTGAAGCCGAGAAAGATACTTATGTAGTGTCGAAGAAAGCCTTATTGTCAGTTGCGGCACACATAGGACTTCTCACTATTTAAGGGACGAGAATGCAGCAAGTAAGTATACATACTTTAGTGACAATAAATTGGCGACTTGACGGTCGATGTCCAAATGAAGATGTCGGAAGAGGCCTTATGATCGGTATCGTTTCCCAGCGTCTTGTCCTTTGGAGTTCTTTCGAATTGTCGGAGGTAAGCTATGGCAAGTATTAGAAACAGAATCAGGAAGAATGGGCATCCCGAGAGAAAACCGTGGGTGGTGGTTGGATTAGGTACCTTTTTCGACTTGGTCGTATGCTCACAGTGGATGTTTTGGAGGAGAGGAGAAAAGAGGATGAGTTCTCCGCGAGCGACAAGCTCGTCAGCCACAAAAACGAACTACAAGCTAACGTAAGCAGGACAAAGCGTGCCAGTGTGGCGCCTTTTGGCACTGTTATTTTGAATTCAATCAAGAGTACCTAGGTAATAATAAGAGGCTGGAGCCTTCCATTTGACTGAAATATACATGAGAGCTAACACAGCATAAAGTAAAGTGGTCGAACGAGCATTGAGCTCGTGACTGAAGCAAGTGTTGTTGAGGTTCATGATCACTAATTTTAGTGAGGTCGACAAATCAGGTCTCGCTAAAAGTCGCTAGTTAAATGTCACATTTGCGATTGTCGCCAGCTAGAATTCAGGCGGGCCTCGCTACAGTTAGCGATGTCCACAACAACAACGACCACGACAACAACGACCACGACAACAACGACCACGACAAACGGTATCATAGCAAGTATGTAAGTACCGACTGGCTTCAATCACCACCATTTAACGACATTTTCCCTCATCTCATGTGCGACAAGCAGCTATACAATACCGACAAAGGCTAGCAGCAAGTTGTATGACACGCCGGCAGCCAAAGATGCATTTCAACGGCAAATTCCCGATCCCTTTCACTCGGCGATGTCTACTGGGTAGCGGAAGCTAAGCCTTTTTTCTTCATTTCGACTCACGGAAGCTGCCATATCCTCCCAAGATGTAAACAACCCATCTCACCATCTGCTTCGGTCCTTGCAACAGTTTCGGTCACTCTTCAGCAACCAGGTACGGTCGTACGAGACAGTCAAACATCACAACGACAATGACAACACCATATCGAGTTTCCAGACCAAAGGGGCGCAAAAAAACGAAAAGTGTGCGTGGATTTTGGAACCAATTTCCTCACCGAAGCTACGAGAAATGAATGCGCGTGCATGCGACC
>ML119756.1:0-10889 GCA_003788565.2 Ascobolus immersus RN42
GGATGGGCTCTGTTCGTTCTGTCTCTTTCCTCTTATCCGATAGCTAGATAGCTCTAAGGATTATAAATTAATCAATCAATCAATCTGTTTTATTTCTAGGTTTCTGGGTTTATGAGCTTTTACAGGTTTCTTTTTTGGATCGATTCTGGGATAATTGTGAGATCCGTGAATGCGGGTGAGCAGGGGAGCGGGGGATCCAGGGAGCGGGGGAAACAGGGAGCGGGGGAAACAGGGAGCGGGGGAACTGGTGATCCAGGGAGCGGGTGAGCGGGGTAGTATGGATTACATATTCTTTGAATCCTTCCTCAAGTTTAGTTCAAGTTTCTGTCCGGTATATGTTATTGAATGTACTGGCATAACTCATACGAGCAACGGTCCCCAACTACCACTCACTGACCGTGAAATACTTTGTCAATAGTGAATGAATACCCATTCAACCTAAATCCAGTACTTCCTCAAAAACTACATAAGCATTTCTGAATCCACGATCAACGGCGACTCAACATCCATTCACCATGGATTGAGTTCTTGCTGAATATCTACTCAAGTGCCTCTAAATATGATATAACTTGTACTCAAGAGACTTCAAGTTATATCATATCCATCTTCAACTTTTCCTCAATCCCGACCCAAGGGCATTTCAATCCCACTCCAACTTATCTTCAACTCGCCTGAGCCAATATTCAGTGATTACACATGCCCACATTGCCCGTGGAAGGGTATCAAAGTGATACCCGCCCCAACTTTGTCTCAAGTCTTCCTGAACTCCGCTTAATTTATGCTCATCCTTAGTTCAATGCCCACTCTATAACACCCCAATCTAAACCGCAATATGGATTCAAAGCGCCCGAAAGTCTGGTTTGATATGTCTGTAACTCGTCTTGCGCGGTAATCAATATGCTCACTGCCAGGGATGGCGGATCGAGCATTAACTCGTCGTGATCGGAATTTCAGTAGCAGTCGATGACGGGTTACTCTGTAAGTGAAGTTACCTTGAGTGAGTCCTGTGGAGCACAACAGACATTCGTTTGGCACTCGACAACTCAAACTAACAACTAAAGACAGCCAGTTGGGCGCCGGAAACTCCCCAACTTTCCCACAACTCTCCTTCAACTTAGCCGGTTTTCTTTGAACGTAAAGGCCCTCAAGGCAGCTCAAGGGAGCTGAATTTAGGGTGCGTTTTTCCTGATGTCTTAAGCCAAACGTCCTGGGTATCTATGATCCTAGTTTTAGGTTGGACCCTAAGGATTCATGGGCATACAAGGGTCCTCCCGTCGTCAGTGATGCCCTCACATGGGATAGCCGTCTCGACTGCATCTATGACCTGGCTCCAGATGAGGCTACCGCCGGTGCTCTGCAAGAAACCTACAACCGAGGCGCAGCAACCGAATGGTGGCTCTACCAGATATCTGAAACTGATAAGGTGGAAATGCGTAAGGGCGCTAATCGCGGCAAGTTGTACCGGGAAGCGCTTCGTTTACGATTTGGAGTTTCGGCTAAGCAAGCTCAGAACCGGCTCACTACTTGCATTTACGGCCTTAAAGAAGTTCAGAATGCTATTTCAGTCCAAGACTTCTTCAATCGCTGTTATCATCTCATTCGCATGACTGGTGTCACAGAGGAAGCCAAAATCCTCGCGCTGGTCTGGAACGGTATCCAACCGCCACTACGAAACGGCTTCGGTGCACCTCAGGCTCATGAAAATGACAAAGCTTTTGTCGATTGTCTCAAGCAACTTGAAGATACATTACGAATGACCTCCATCCAGGTGAGATCTTCGGTCTCTTATTAGTCCAGCATTACGGCTTGTACTGATAATTGCTTCTCTCGCTTTCCCACTTCAATTTCATAGTCAATATTGGATGGGGTGACAGTTGATAATTCGGAAGATTGGCTACCTCGAGAGATGCTACAGGTTCGTTGCTGGCCCCAAGGTGGTCTGTCCTCTGTGACTGGTTAGCGAAGTCGAGCCAGTAACGTTGTCAAAACGAAACCACGGTTATGGCTACTTCCAGCAAGGTTGGTGGATTCCTACGTGCCATGGCTGTTTCCTTGAATTGCAGATAGGGGAGATCGTTCGAGAGGTTTGGTACGGGTAGGTTGTAGAGGCGAGCCATTTCGAGAACGTCGAGGTGACTGCCTACCACGTAACTAATCCACTCGCTCAACTGATGGAGATCGATTACCACGCATTGGTCGCGGGCCTTGAGGAATTTCTTCATCCTCACTGAGGAAGCTTCCGATAGAGCTTGACCGGTCATGACTATTGGCAAGAGCTGATGGAGCAGAAATGAGTTCGGTGATGACCTAAATTGCCTGTGAGATGATCTTGATGATGGCTGCATATTACGCCTTCGGCAATTTGAGCTGGTCGCTTCTGAGCCTTTTGTTTATACTTCCACCAACTCTTCTTTGTTCAACCATGAGCCATCCAGTGCAGTACTGCCGCTGTTATTCCTACTCAGATACTTGTTGCTCTAGTTGCTTCCGGTCTTCAAGCTTCTGATCCTGCTGTTGCTCTCATTTCTCAGGCTAACGAGCCAACTGTTACTTTTACAATTGCAGCCATAGTTAGTTATAGTGTCATTCATGCAGACGCACAGGTAGATTTCTTTTTGTCAGAGGAACAAGACTGTGTATTGAGTGGGGACTATAGGCAGCTATATATGAAAGGAGGGGTCCGCAATAGGTCCGGACCAGGAGCTACGGGCTCGAGTGAGAGTGTACTTCCGACACTTCCCCTCGCGAATACAATCAGGACTCAGCTCACTAACTAGCTATCCTACAGAAAAGAACCTACACTCAATAAAAGTCTAAAAAAAAGGATAAGGATAAGAGGGACTATTCAGTCTTAAAGAGCATAGGGAAATCTCCCAACCCATCTTGTGGGGTGGAGGAGAAATCTATGTCATCTCAGTACATATGCATGTGAAATAATAACTTCTTTACTCAAAAAACTGCTTAGTTTCCCCTAGGACAGTCGTAAGCTACTGCAGATGCAGAAGATGCTTCTCGTGACCCCTGTGAGAAGAGGTATCCTGATTTACTGAACCGAGTTCAGGTATTAGGTAGTTAATGTAAGATATGAAGCTGTTACAAGGTAGTGGCTGAGGAGGAACAAGCCACTAACAGATCAATTAGTAGGATTAAAGCTATATTGTTAATCAGTGGGATTAGAGCCACATTATTGATCAGTGGGATTAGAGCCACGTTGACGATCAGTGGGATTAGAGCCACGTTGTAGACCAGTGGGATTAGAGCCACGTTGTAGACCAGTGGGATTAGAGCCACGTTGTAGACCAGTGGGATTAGAGCCACGTTATAGATCAATGAGATTAGAGCCACGTTAATGATTAGTGATATTAGAGCCATATTATTCTTCAAAGCAGAGAGAAACCCCCTGTGTAGTGAGAACTTTAGGACCAAAAAGATTTGGAGAAATTGGAGAAATGACAAAGTCTGAAGTTAAACCGATGTCTAAAAAGGGTAAGGGGATAAATAATAATACTGTGAAACACTACTGTCAATGCCAGTGTCTAGTCGTATCCCATAAGCTGGAACAGCTTAAGCAGAATATGATAGTGAGACACAAGAATAAATGTGAGTTCCAAAACTAGAGGTTGACGGCGAGAGAATGGAATGCCGAGAGCCTGAGTGACTGGCCAAATAATAAAAGGGTCGAACGGCTAGCACCGAGACAGATGAAAAGGTGAGGTCAAAGAGCATGAAGACCCAACGCCAAGCCTGAGACAGCCAACGAGCAGAGTCCAAGATGTGAAGATAAGCGCAAAGGAGAAAAAGCGAATGCTTAAGTGAGGCAAGCCAGGGAGGTGGGCAAGCTGATTGACGAGTGTACCGAGTAAGAACAACGAATGAAGATTGTATACACGAGCCAAGTAAAGAGCAAGCCGAGCAAGGAAGACGAACAAAATTCAAGTCTAGATCAAAGACCGAAAGAGCAGGCAAGCCAAGTAATGGGCAAGTCAAGTAAGAGCCGCGAAACCGCGAACACAGGTACGAGCCTGGAGAAGAAACTGGGAGAGCGTAGGGTTAGATACCCTTGACTTAGTGGGATACAGAGTGCGAGGTGTAAGTCTTGACCAGGTACGACATGCAGAGTTTGTTTGTAGCAGAGAGATGGGTAAACTGAATGGGCTCAAGAGCAAAGGAGACCAAACGCCAGATCATGGGGTGAACAGAAGACGGCTCAAGAGCGAGAGAGCTGGCAGACGAAACAGACGAAGTAGGCGGGGCTCAAGAACGAGAGAGAGTAGGAGCTTGAGGTAGTGAGCACTGCGAACTAGTAGGGCTCAAGAGCAGAAGCCGAATGCCGTAGTTCAAGCCTAGTTGAGAGAGATCTGTGACCGTACACCGAGAGAAGGATGAAGAACAGAGCTCAAGAGCATGAGAAATAGGTGACCCAAGAGCATGAGAACCAGGTGGCTCAAGAGTGGAGACCGAGAGAACCAGGGGGCTCAATGTCACGCTGGCAGCCAGAATCTGTGATGGTGAACTGGTGATGATCTCTCTCTCCCTCAGATCCACCGTTTAACTGCCTAGCTTATCTAATCTACCTATGCTAGCTAACCGAGACTAGCGCCGTACGTGGTCCGTGCATCCGATGCCGTCATGACAGTGCCCCGATAAAACAAAAGAAAAAACAGAAAAAAAGAAAAAGACAGGAACCGGGAATTCGGACGAAGGACGAGAGGAAAAGAGGAGTGGATTGGGAGAGAAAAGGTGGTAGGAGAGACGAAAGAATCGAGAGATCATGAGCGACGGCGCTTAGAGCGTTTGGCAGCGCGAGACTTGGCGACGGCGTCGATTGCGTCTTGCTTGCGGTCGAAGGTTTCGAGGATCACGGCGGCGTGTTCGAGATGAACTCGCGGTTCCCATGTGGCTTGTTCTATGGGGTAACCTTTCCATTTAACGAGGTAGGACAGTTTGCCTTTGGCTTTTGAGCGTTGTAAAATGGCTTCGACTTCATACTCCTCGTGTCCGACATCGTCGTCTTGTTCGTCGTGAATGATAACGGGGGGTGGGTGATCCAGCCGGAGGCCTTCTGGGGCGAGTACGAGATGGATACAAGATATCACTGGCCAAATAGCCGACGACGAGGGGGGAAGATCTAGTTTGGCGGCTCTTCCGTTGGCGAGAACCTGTAGGACTGGATAGGGCCCGGCTCTCTGCGGACCCAATTTCTTGCAATTAACGCCGGCGATCGTGTAACCAGATTGGGACTTTTTAGCAATGTTGATATAGCAAAGGTCGCCTATTTTGTACGTCGGTAACGGGGCATGGCGCTTATCGAAGAACTTGGCTACTGCGAATTGGGCGTAGGCAACTGCATCCTGCGCTTCCTCGCGGACAAGCTTGAGACGATCGATGCGAGAGAGGGCGGTATCGGCTTGTTTCCGGGTATGCGCGCTCATATCCAACTGCTCGGGCGGCGTTTGTAACTGCAATGCCGTGTTTGGTTCGAAGCCGAACATCAACATGTTGGGCGAGAATCCGGTCGTAACGTTGTGTTGATTATTATAGGTAAGCTGTACTTCATGAGCGAAGTCGGGCCAGTCGTCCTGATGCGCATTGACCAGGTGCTGAAGAGCTATCTCGAATTCGCGATTTGCGTGCTCTGATTGCCCGTTAGATCTCGGGTTGTAAGCAGTTGTTGCTGCAACTTCGGCGCCGAACGCGCCGTAGAAGAATTTCCAGAAGGTAGCGAGGAAGACCGAGCCTCGATCGCTGATGAACCCGCGGGGGGCTCCCAACTCGTGGAAGGTGTCGTCGAATAACGCTAGGGCCCACCGTTCCGACGTCCATGCCTCACACCCGAGCACGAACCGCGTCAAGCGCGTAGTCTTGCATGTGGCGCTAAGGACAGAATCCGGCTGGAAGTCATGCCCTCTGTAGAAAGCAGCAGGGAATTTCACCATAAAGTCCAGGGTAACGATGCTCCATGGAAGAAGTGGTGACCGAATCCACTGTAACTCGCCGTACGGTTTGTGGTTGAGGGGTTTATTACGGAGACACGGATCGCATGTACGGATATACTGCTCAATCTTTGGCAACATCTTCCGGAAAAAGTAGTGCTGTCTGGCGTTCTGATAAGTGCGCTGAATGCCGCCGTGGCTTTGCTTATCATGAGAGAGCTGTAAAATATGGTCCTCGAGAGATGGTGGGATGCAGAGGCGAACGGCGCCACCGTTATCAATGAGATGTAGCATAACAAGCGGATGTGAACGAGACTCATCGGGAATATCGTTGACCTCAAGGAGCAACTGCCGGTCGAGTGTAGGTTGTGCAAGTAGCTGCGTGAAAGTTTCAGGTATCGGGTTTGGAGGGGTGATACGGAGACGGAAGTTATTGTAGGTATGCTCTATCGTGGTTGGGGTGTTCTTTCGAGCGTTAAAGAGTCGTATGTATAGTTCGGAGATACGAGAGAACAGACCAACATCGGACGCGTAGCCTCTGACCAGTGCTCGTTGCATCTCGGGCTTCATGTGGACAAGGAGCGTTTCGGTGAAATAGATATGCATCTGGTGGTTGAGGGCGGAAACGGATGTTGAAATCGGGGAAACGTCGTCGCAGATGGCGGCTAGGAAGTTGTCAAGGATGCCGTCCGTCATATCGTTCTCCGAGGTGAATTTATCGAGTCCTTGGGGGGCGTCATCCTCCTGTTGGGCGCGATGCAAGCGACTAAGCGCGTCTGCCACGACATTTCGGTGCCCAGGTACATGCTCGAGCCGGAATCTAAATTGGTTGAGGTAGAGAGCGGCTCGTACTAATCGCTGATTCTGACGCACTGCAGAAGTAGATTTCATGGACAAGGCTTTGCGTAGGTCGATGATTGCCTTATGGTCGGTCAAGAGCACGACTTCCTCGGTAACGCTCTCGAACACGTGCCGGGCTCGTCGCACGATCCAGACGACGCCGGCGACCTCAAGTTCCGTTGACCAGTAGTTAATCTCGGCAAGCGTCAGCTTACGGCTAAGGTACCAGATGACATGACAGTTGGCCGACGATGGGAAGACTCCCGGTGGTAATGGAGTTGCCGATTGATAACAGACGGCTCCAAAGCCGAAATCGTGAGAAGCGTCGATGTAGATGTAGGTGTGGTAATCGGAGTTAAAGTGATGGAGAATCGTAGACTCCGCTATGGCGTCTTTACAGTACTGGAACGCTAAGGCCTGGGCCTTAGTTGGGAGTGGCAATTCATAGTGTTTCGCGTATTCGCGGCGCTTCGCGCCTTTGTGTGGTGCTTTCTTGAGAGCCGCGCGTTTAAGTGCTTGTAATGGTTCCAGAAGTTGGGCGGCGTGTGGAATGGTATCGGCCAGATAGGAGATGAGACCTATAAATTTCTCGAGTAACTTGAGCGTGCGGGGATAGGTAAAATCGGCGACAGCAGAGATCTTAGCAGGATCACTGATTACTCCGACGGAATCGACGATTTTCCCAAGTAGCTTTGTTGACGAGAATGCGATGCGCGCCTTCTTTGGATCGAAGTAAAGACCTGCCTTATCCATCTCCAGCAAGAACATTTCGAGTTGGAGTGAGTGCTCGCCCAGTGTCGCCAGTAGGGTGTCCGATAGGGATGGGAGTAGAGAAAGCAGGGTATCGAAATCCGCAGGGGCGATGCGTACGATAGAACGATCCCTTAAGGCACTGAGGATTGACGGAAGATGCGATAGGGTAATAGCTTCAGATGTGACCAGCGGCGGGGCTGCGGAATCCAAGTGCACCACGGAATCGCCCATGACCGTGACGTCGTCGATATAGACTTCGATCCACGCGCGAATGCGCCTTAACCAGCGTATCATAGCGCGTTGCATGTGTTGCGGACCGTTCTGAAAGCCCATCAGCATCACTCCAAACATTTCCTGCCCACGATGTGTCACGATTGTGGTCTTCCACCTATCCTGAGGATGGATACGGCGTTGTAGGAAAGCAGCGGTTAGATCGAAGGTTGAGAGTACCAGTCGGCCCCGGACTTTTGCCAGGATGTCCTCCATACGTGGAAGTGGAAAGGCATCCTTCTCACTGACTGCGTTGAGACCACGAATATCTATCACGACACGGGGTTTACCGTTGCGCCACACGACAAAAGCCGGCCATCCCACGTGCATAGACTGATCGACGTAAGATAACTTGCCCTCAGATTGTAAGCGGTCCAGAATTGTATCCATAGCTTGCTTATCCTTCTCACTGACATGATAGGGACCGCGGCTAGTGAGGTTAGCTCCGGGCTTAAGGTGGATCCGGAGCCATTGTTCCTCCGGTTCGGCGGCTACGCTGCCTGTGTCATGAAAACGGATAGCGTGGCGCTTAAGTACTTGCAGTAGGGCCTGGTGTTGATCGGGATGTAAGTGAGGATTAAAAAGAACTTTGGCCAGTACTTCGTCGTCCGACACCGGCGGCTGAGCCTCTGCGATTCCGGGGTTCGCGATGGGAGGGTATATTGGTGGGAGATTGGTTTCTTCGACAGCAGCGAGCGCAATGGCGTGCGCATCCGCGAAGGGAAGAAAAGCAGCGTTCGGATAATTGGAAGAAGTGGAATAAGGCTCGGCTGTTAAGGACGTAAGAAAAATGAATTCGTCACGAGTGAAAGCGTCTTGGTCGAGTGGAATGTCATAAGCAGGTTGTGAACTGTCCACGATGCGGATATGGCCGATACGGGCGCGACGAGGAACGGTTACAGGTATGTTCGTGAGGTTTGTATAGAGCAGAGCGAACGAGTCGTAGGCGATGATGGAACGATGAAATCCGCCAGATTGAATGAGCGCTCGTGTGAGAGAACCCGTGTCGTCGATCCGAGGTACAAATTCGAGGACCAGTCCTGGCGGAAGAGGCTTGTGGATCACAGGAATCAACTGAGACGTAAGAGGTGCAACAAGAGTACAAACTGGGCCGGTGTCGACTCTCCATGCCATATTCAACGGATTTTTGGCAGAGATTCGTATCGCGGAGACCAGATGCCGACAGGAATAGATGGTTAAAGCGTGATGGTGCATATCGATGAGCATACCGGTGGGAACTTGGATATCCGTCCCAATGAGCATGTTACAGAAAAGGGAGGGAATAACGTGGAATACTCGTACGAAGGAGGCGTATTGGCCACGAAAGTCATGTAACTTGCCGTTGATCACGCGAAGACCACCCGGAATGTAGAAAGTGAGCATGATAAATTCGTGGGTAGTGACTGGAATAGCACTGTTGATGCCCCGTATTGGGATGGGATTAATACAACGAGTTGTCCGTGCATTGGGCAGCACCTTTTGTAAGAAAGAGCGGCCGATTAAAGACATGGAGCAACCCGTATCCAGGCAAGCATAGTGACACGTGGGATTGAATGGGTCAAACACGACTGGGACTTCAAGAAAGTTTGCTTTAAGATAATCACAACCTTGAGTGGAAGGATGTGGAGCTATGGAAGGGATAATGGCTAGGTCTCGAGAACGGTCAACAGACAATAAACTGCCAAAGGCTGCGGCATTCGGATAAACCGACGGCATCCTATCGATAAGATCTGTACGAGAGGTTAGGTTGGTATGCAAGGGAGGACGAGGTTGGTGACTGACCGAAAGGGAGGCAGAATCCTCGAATAGAGATTCGTTAATGGTGGTATTTTGGGGGGTATTAGGTCTAGATATGTCAGATGCGGAGCCCCATGTGGCGGGAACCTCGGAAAGCGGTACCTGAGCCGTGGCCAACGCTTGGATGGCGACGGTGTCACCGAGACGAACATGCGAAGGTGAGCCGCGAAGATGCGAGAAAAGAGCATTGCGAGAGCCGAATGGGACTTGACAGGCCTTACAACGAAAGTTAGAGATGATTGGGTGAGGGGCAACAGGAGGTACCTCAACGAAAAAACCATTGACTGGCGACGGCACTGCGGGCGTGGTGAGTAACGAAATACCCCCAAGTTGATGACCGGTGTACTGAGCGTGGCGGTACATCTCGTTCTTTGCTGCGAAGATCGTTGCGCACTCGCAACATTTGTACTCGTCATCTGATTCGGGAGTCGAAGTCTCCACCGTAACAACGGTTGGGGTAGCTGATGGCAATTGATCCCCAAGACCCATATGCAGCGGCGTCAAGTTGGTGCCCGAAGCCGGCAACTGACGCTGCGGCTGGGATTGAGGAGCGAGGCGCATGTTAAAAGCACCTTGGTTGCTCGAACCCTGACCATTGTTGTAGTTACCCGTGCCTTGGCCATTATTGGCATTGGCAGCTTCTCGAGCGCGGATGCAAACGATAGTGTAGTGCCTGCCACCGCAAATACCGCAATCTGATATTTCGTTTGTCCGCTGTGGGCAATCATGGTCTCGGTGTTGTCCTGAACAGAATCGACAAGGGCGAGCCCCAGCTGGTAGAGGACGCGGGTTGTTGGGACCGTAAGTCTGGAACGCTGCCCGTCCGAAGTTGTTCTGCCCATACCCTTGATTGTAGGTGCCATTATTGCCGCCAAAACGATTAGCGCCGAAAGCTTGTGGTGGCTGTTGTTCTGGTTGAGCGGTGAATTGTGGAGGAGGGTAAGCATAAGGGTTCGGTAAGTAAGCCGCCGTCTGTTGCGGATATTGTTGAACTTGTTGGCCTGTAGGCGGTTGCGGTAGGTAGGCCTGGTGTTGAAAGAATTGCTGCGGAGGTTGAGCTTCGGGACGATATTGCGCATCCAACGCCTGCTGCTGGACCAACGGAACTTGCCCTGGTTGTTGCTGCTGATAGGAAGGAGCTGTTTGTTGTTGAGGAAGGTACATTGCCTGAGCTGGTGGATATTGTGGTAAATGTGATGCCGTAGTTGGTGGTGGTTGAAAAGAATTTGGGGGTTGCGCGAAGATACCTTGGGGTCCGGCTGCTTGTGGACCTGCGACAGGGGGAACGCTACGAGT